>LQRL01039018.1:6527-29661 GCA_001703475.1 Hydroides elegans
AGTAATTTTTTCAACAGGCTTAGACACTTGATTCAAATTGATTATATAATATCTAATCTCCAATTAATTGCCAACGTGTCAGCTCATATTATTGAAATGTAGTAGACAGAAATACTTTACACTTAGTTCAGTCATTCTATTTAGCCAATATATTGGGGTTTGATATCATATTAAACGAGTGGTTTCTGCCATACCTACAAGTGGTGAGTTTTGAATTTTGAAAAAGGACATATTGAATTCATTATTTCTGTGATTTGGAATACATTATATACATAATCTCACAAGCGAGATTGGATCGCAGCTTTTCGCAGTTCAAATGATAGTCGAGGTATTTTGAAAGAAAAATGATTAATGACCGCATGCTTTCATATTTATATCCTTCATATCGTTTATTCGGTTGTTCGTTTGTTCGGTTGTTCGGTTGTTCGTTTATGCGTAGCAAATTTTTCGTTTATTCGTGTTCGTTTATTCGGTTATTCGTGTTCGTTTATTCGGTTGTTCGTGTCAGCTGTCTACTTAGGAGTGGTTTTGACTGTATGTATAAGACATATTAATGGTAGATTTTTATTAAATAAAAACATTAAAAACTTTAAAAAATACCCTTCAATTTGCGCTATTTTTCAATGTCATAAAATAAACGCTCTTTATAACTTGGCATCGTGCAGGCGTGCGGGCGTGCGTACGATAGGATTTTAGCGTGGATACATTTCGATTTAAGTGTGGGGTGTTTTAAGCGTGCGGGCATGCAGGCGTGCGAGCGCGCGGGCGTTGATACACAAACATCATCATGTCGAATTAGTATATCATATTTGATAAAGATTTGTATAACACATGTAAAGAATGAATTCTTAATGGTTCAACAATATTTTTAACACCTAGTTATTCGTCCGTCTCAATACACCTTATCATTAACTGCTTTAAGTGTTTCTTAAGTTTAAACAAAACAAAAAAAAAACAATTTAATATACCAATCACGTTGTTTTAGCGGGCTTTAATGATATTTGAGGGCCGATGTTTTCATTTGAAGCCCGCATTGTATCATTTGAAGCCCGCTACATATCATTTGAGGCCCGAGCTTGCGAGGGACTCAAATGTTATGTGAGGGATTCGAATGATAAAAAGGGCTTCAAATGGAAACTGAGGGACTGAAATTTCATTAACGCCGGCTAAAACAAGGTGATTACTATTATTATTGATTTAAGAGGTACACACATTTGTCCACTTCGACTTCATACACACGCTATTTTCTTTTAAAATGAATTATACCAACTTTAAATTGTCAATGATTGTACAATCGTATTAATGTTGCATTTTTAAAAAAATATTTGCGAAAAAAAAAGAAAACAATGACTCTTACTTATGAACAAAATAACTAAGATATCTGATGAATTCATCGTTGACAACTTTTTCCCGATCGCAATGAGACTTGAGCACAATCATACTTTTTTAAATATCGATTTATCTTATACGGATACTCAATGGCATCTTATTAGCATATTTCATTGTTTTACCAATTATTGATTTTTGAATTATAAATGTTATCTAAAAACACAAATTCAACAGCATTCCAATGGCCTAGTGGTTAAGGTACGTGACAACGAAGTTTAATGTTTTGCAACCCAGGTTCGAATCCCATCATTTGAAACCCAATTTAGCGGGCTCAAATGTAACTTTTGGCCCGCTGTTTTCATTTGAAGCCCGCAAACCATTAAAATTGCCCTGTAAAACAGCGTTAATATACCACAGTGCCTCGCAAATCGATAATAATATGAGTTTTTACTTATAGATGATCAATTCTTTTAGCAGATTAAACATATGATAGATAGACTGATTAAAATGTTTCTACAGTGTTATTCAATATTGGGATTGCTGTCATCATTATGAGATTAGCACGCATTAAATATTTATCATTAAGACAAAATAAACTATTCATTTACTAGAGTAAAGGTAACTTGAAACAATTCAGTTCACATATAGTTAACACTTGTAATTTATTTCTTATAATTATAATAAGGGGTAATTTAATGTACATATTCTCTTTAACGAATTTGTATACATAAAATGATGCTTCGATATTAGATAACACAATGCTTTAAGATCAATTCAATCTTAATATGAGAATTAAAATAGGTAGTAAAGGTATTGGTAGCTACTCAAGTGATAATCGAGGCATATAGCAGAATGATGAATGGTTATGCCTTGTATTCTTTATATGCACATACACATAAGCGTGCAGGCGTACGGGCGTGCGAGCATGGAGGAGTAATAAGCGTGTGGGCACGGAGTGTTAAGCGTGCGGGGTGGAGTGGCAAAGTTATACAGCGCGTTTACTGTATATTGGCTATTTACAATAATCGTTTGAAATCAAACATACATGAACACTCATCTGTTATATAATACAAGAATGGCTTTTTAAAATACGTGACCGGAAAATATTAACTACTGATTCGTTTGCAAATTGATACGTTCAAATAACAAAATATTTCAGATGACTAACCTCCGGTGATCCATTTGCAATTACAATGGAGATGCTAAAAATCACAAATTGTATTATTTTTGAAACCCCCATTTTTCATTAATATATCCTGTGTATTACACAATGACATACATGTATATGTTTGCTACAAATTATTGTAATGCATATGAGGGTTCCGTGCATAAATGAATTTAGTTGTTTTTTGTGTGTTTTGAAAATATAAATCCAAACAAAACAATAGAGTCTTGATCAATATGTAATCACGTTAAAGATAGCTGTCGGAAACTATTGGAATTAAAGGAAATATATATACAACGGCTTGTTTTGCGTTGAGTTGAATTGCATATATTTTTTATATAGAGTATGTTTGCACATACACATTTACATATTACATAACAGTGCATAGCTATCTTGAACGATCATTTTTATTGAAGATGATGAAACTGATAACGTTTATCTACATGGACACAATGCATTAAGCACACTTAGCCTTGGAATCGACATGTACATATAATTGCAAGAGTATCCAGTCAAAACGGAGTTGGTCAAGAAGTTCCCGATCAAAACATCTCACAAAAAATTACATGTTTTGTAATTTAAATGAAAACATTTTTTTACAAATGCTTCTGCAATTGTTCCACTCTTCATTCATATAAATGACAATAGTTTTACAATCAATTGTCTATATCTTAATTACTGTACTTTTTTAATACGCGAACTACAGTAAACGCGGTTTATAAGTTGATATCGTGCGGGCGTGCGGGCGTGCGCACGCTAGGATTTTAGCGTGGACAAATTTCGATTTAAGCGTGGAGTGTTTTAAGCGTGCGGGCGTGCGGGCTTGCAGGCGTGTGGGCGTGCGAGCGTGCGGGCGTGGAGTTTTCCTTCTGTTGCTATACATGTGAACATGTTTTAATCAAAGTAATATTTCATTAGGCAGTTTCTTTCATATTTACAGGTCTTTATAATTATGTATTTTGCATACAAATATTGGTTTTGAATACATATGTGCATCTAGTCAGGAAACTAATATATTGGACCTCGGAAAGACATGAAAGCAACATTGAATGCATTCATTTCAAAACTTCTAATATCATATAATGCATTCAACTTAATTCTGTTACATTTTACAAACTCATTAATACCATTCTAAATCCAAGCATTATATTTTCAAAATCAATACTGTAAATCATTGCTTGAATCGAAATCTAATGTCGAAAATACTATTCGATCAAAAATAAAAGCGAGGAAAATTTTGTTGTCTAGTGACAATGTATGCTTTTATTTTTGAGAAATTCAACATTCTTTTTAGAATAGTTAGTTAATTCATATATTTAAAATAAATAGGTGATTGATAAGGTTTTTTTTCTGAAATCGTTTTCAGTTTGTAATAAAAATCATAACGAAAAACTAAAATAACAATCAATTAAAAAATGAAAACAGTCTTATTGAAAAAGATCAATGAAAGAGAACCGTTGCTTCTAATCTGGTTATGGGGACTATTTCATTTAAGTCAAACAGAGTTTTCAAAACCAAATAATCATGATAATTTAACATAACATGGCAAATTGATTAGCATTGAATAGACAATTCAGTACAGTTATGAAAAAGATTGCTTTGCAACCTTATATATCCTCACTAAGCGTGCGGGCGTGCAAGCGTGCGGGCGTGCGCAAAATTGAATTTAAGCGTGGATTATTAAGCGTGCGGGCGTGGAGTGTTAAGCGTGCGGCTGTCAACTTATAAACCGCGAAACTATACTCTTACGGGTGCATGGGTCTGAGCTAACAAGGATACATCTTATGATAGACATGTTCGTTATGCAATGTTGTCAAGGCCATTTCACAAAAACATCATGTAGATGTACTGCCTTTGACAAAGAAATACTTACAGATCATCCTGAGATAAGATAACCTCATCCTAATATAAGAGTATCTCATTTTCCTATTCTAATATGGATACTTTAGAAAGACATCTTGTCCTTGGACGGTTTTAAACAGCTTGATTTAAACGTCCGTCGTTGCCGATTCATATATTCATCACATTGCTTTTGCATTAATTAAAACATGGATCTTTCCAAAACATTTTTATTCGCACTTTTAAGTTGTATCTTAGCCATCGCCTATGGAACTCGAATGCAAAAGGTTAGTGATTTTGTTTTTTAGGGTGTTTATTTTAACATTTGGTTAATTTAAGAGGGGCACTCAACGATTTATTCGGGTAAATGTTAAGTTTTGTTACAGCTCTTCCTTGCTTGCACCTTTTTCAAAACAGAACAACGATTTTTTTTCGAAACAAATAATTTACTCTAGGATTATGTTTGTAAGGACAAAATCCAATGCACCTATATCTAAATTTAGTCTCTGTAAACGAATCTGTGAAAGAATAACCTCATACAAATTTGATTTCTTGAAATCTTTATTCTGGTAGGAGATTGTAAATTTGCTTACAATATCTTTTCTGCGTTTCTTGCTTGGAACTTCAGAATAAACATTTGATGAATATAAGAAAAAATAGATAGTTGAGTGCCCTCGATTTAAGTTAGAAACTGTCATATCGACATTTTTTCAACTTGAAGTCATTAATGAAGGCTATAACAGGCCGAAAAAAGCTCAAAATACAAGTTTCCCGCTTCAAATTTAAAGCCACCTTTGGTAGAAAACAAAGTTGTTTATCCCGTCCGTTCACCCAAAAATTTGCGCTTTTATTTCGGGTGAACGCAGCCTAAGGGCCTGGCCACATTGGAAGCTTTTACTTGCTTTTATTTCCTAACAAAGCTGTCTTCCAATGTATTCCTTATGGGAAACTAAAAAGGCGAGTTAAAGCTACCTAACAGCTCGTTGCTTTTGGTTTCCCAAAAGGAATACATTGGAAGACAGCTTTGTTAGGAAATAAAAGCAAGTAAAAGCTTCCAATGTGGCCAGGCCCTAACTCTGGTGCTCTGGTGTCAGCGGCTCTTTGCGTCTGCGTCTGTGGAATTTGAATTGGTCCTTAATTTAGATCATCTGCAGCGCACATATTTATGCAATAACTTATCATATTTTCAATTAAAAAAAAAACTAGCAAAGTATGTACGTTTGCGGAAAATATGCATAATTCCTATCTTAATGTTTAGGCACAGCAGAATGACGTTATTGCAATGATGAGAGGCGAACTTGCAAGTTTGCAATCACAGATGAACTTACAACAAGAAACCATTGGCACATTGAAAGAAACCGTTGGCACTTTAAAAGGAACAATTTCGCTTAACACCGAAAAGATTGAAAGTTTGGAACACAAAGCTTCGTCAATTCCAACACCTTACAGTAATTATATTACTAGACTGATAACAAATATTACGTTTTTTATCAATTACATGTTTTTGAAGAATGATATAGATATTTATATTCATCTCAAAGTAATAATAAATTACTATTTATTTTATTTTATTTGCTATTTTAGTTAAATGAAGGAATTCATTAAACACCACGCACCTCCCCACTCCCCGCGCTAGAGCCTACCCCTTACAATACTTTTATATTGTATTGGATAAATTACATATGTTTTTATTGTATGCCAATTTAGACCGCCAAACGGATTTCGGATGTTTCTCCGAATCGATAACACTATGGTGCTTCGACGGTGGAGTAATCAACATAACGGAAGCCTACTATGGCCAATACATTTCTCCATGTGCCAGCAATGAATGTTGTATGCCCAACCAAACGGCAGATTGTCGCGTCTCCGTGCCCGAAAACCGACCTGGGGACTGGGCTGAGTTAAAAGCCGTGTGCACAAATCGGACTTCTTGTCAGTATGAGTATCAGGGATCGTCAATTGATGAATGTGAAGAAAACTATTTGGCCGATTATATGCAGATTTATTACAGTTGTGGGGAAGGTAACTAAATATAGCCATTTATTTTAACTTTATGATCAAGCCATTCAATCAAAGGGCATCCAACGAAACGTTTTTGATGATGTTGCAAAATATATCTTAGATAGTTAATCCTATCCCTTTATAAATATATTCTTAACTATTCGCCTTGCAACATGGTAATCACCACACTCTGTTCATTCAGCTAAAAACATGTAATCGAAACATATTTTGCTTGAATCGAAATTGGGATTTATAACGGTTAATAATGTAATTGTCGCGAATATTCAGGCCTTTTTTTTCAAAAATTGCAAGCCAGCTTTCTAATTGCATAACCTATCCAAAGTTCATGCATGAGTTCTTTTATTACAGAAAGCGCTGCCCCTACCCCAACCTTTGACCCTCTAGGATTCTCAGCCTATGCCGAATCGCCATCCTACTACTACCCCAATCAAACCATCAGCTTCAGTGGCCTTATAAGCAACATCGGAACCATGTACAACGCCTATTTAAGCGTCTTCACCTGCAAGTACGACGGGGTCTATCTATTCAGCATAAGCATCTCATCCGACGACAGTTATCCGACAGTTAAGTATTGCATCGTCATGGATTACGAGCGCATAGCAACGGTGGCTGTTGATGCGAATGGTCATTTTCCCGCGGGATCCACTGTGGTGATTGTGGAGTGTAATGCCGATCAGAATGTGTGGGTTGTATCATGCGAAGGGGATACATATATGATGGGAGGTAGTGATCGGGAATCGGTTTTCAGTGGATATATGTTGTATCCGTATTGATCATTTGGTTGAAAACATTTAAAGGGTTTCCTATTTTTGCAATAACTATTCCTATTTAATTTCCCATATACTTTTGATAGGTTTAAGTGGATATCCTTGGTGTCCTTATGTATATTGTTAAAAAATTAAGGTTTGAGTACATACCAATCGTGGTACTTAAATATTTTATATGATATTACTACTGTTTACGCAGACGTTTGAAATTTATCAGCAGACCCATGATTCATGTCATATAAATTATAAACAGTTGTAAAAAACGGAATTTTGAAAAGAAATGTTACGTTTATGTTATGCGATTATTTCTTGTGTTATGTTTTTTTTTGTGTGTTGTGTATATCACGTTTTGGTCATCCCAAGGAAAAGGCATGCGGCAGGAGATTTGCGACATACGATTATCAAATGAGAAAAATCAACCGGATTTCCTGATTTTGTTATTATTTGTTATCTTTTTCGTTTACGAAAACGGAGCAGGTTATATTTTTGGTCACTCGCATAACTATGTTTTAGAGGCAATAAACAAACACAACAATCATACCATAATGTAATATATAACATGAAGTTATTTATTGGCTGGTTAAAATCACAATAAATTGATTAGGTGCCTTGAGAAGGCGGGACATTGTCGCAATATATGACGTAATTATTGCGTCAACCGGCAAACCCAGTGTTTAGAAACCCCTTCTTATAATAATATTTTGTTATTTAGAATAATGGCAAGCATGAAATGTTATCATTTCAGTCAAGAAATATATATTTGATTATCTGTATTATTGTGACATTGCATATATTTGTTGAAATACGAAAGAATCGACAAACAAATAAACTATCTATGACAGTAATCAATACGAAAGAATCGACAAACAAATAAACTATCTATGGCAGTAATCAATGAGACGATTATGTCTGACAGCATGCTCTAACAGAACTTGCCTATTTTTGTGGTTCCATGTCAGACGTCCGAAGGTCCGGATGTCCGAAGGTCCGGATGTCCGAAGGTCCGGATGTCCGAAGATTTATATAACCGACACTACACATTGGCAAATTGTTATATTTTTATGACTGATAATGGAAATATACTTCAACCCCTCTGCACTCCACCCGTCCCACCCCATGGGAAGAGCGTTTTACATATTTATTACATCTTGGCCTATGTGACACTTTTATCGAATGGAGTGTTTAAGAGAAAATGCGATGAAATCATTTCATTTTAAGCTATTCACCAAGTTGACCACCCCCTCCTTATCGGAGGGAGATGTTTTTCTTACTTCAATTTTTAGCTTAATATTATTATTCATCGAATTGAGCAGCTTTAGAGACAGTGTTAGCTGTAACTTTTTTTTTCAACGTCAGCCCCTGCTTTCGGTGTTAGGTGCGGATACAGGATATTTGACCTCCGCTCTACTTTAAAATTGCTAATGTTTAGGCTCAAAAATTGAGTTGTTGGATAGCGTCGGTAACCGTCTCTTTTCCTTGACTTTTAAAGCCCATTAGGGGTTCTATCACGTTGATCAAACTTACCGTCAAACCAAGCTTCAAACCAGTTAAGGTTTTGGTGATAATAACTATTTTCGAACGTCTCGCATTCAATGAAGATTTTTATTTTTCTATTTCATGTCTTTTAAAAAATTGAGCTGAGAATTAACAAGAATACCCAGCGATGAAATATCGATTCTGCTGGAAATTCTTTCTTAAGGGCATTTAATATACAGAATCCATTGGAGCATTTCTTGTTTTCCTTTTAAGACATTTGGACCGAAGCGTAAAATTATCAGACTTGATAAACTTTGTGCCTGAATAACATCAAAAGAAGTAGAGACTAAAATATTCAGATGTTAGGGACTGACGTTGAGAAAATGCTACCACCAACAGTGCTCTATTGGTCATGATGTAAGAAGTATATGTAAAACTATTTGGAACTCTCTTCTCTTACCAGGAGTACCGAACGATTGATTCGGTGAAATATATTTTCTGCAAGGAAATCTTCCTTGCTGTCATTTTAACAGAATAGAACAAATATGAAAATTTCTTTTTGATTTCAATTGCAAGAAATCGGGTCAAAATAATTATTTTCTTACACGAAATATACTGTTTAATGTACAAATTTGCTTTGAAAATATAAATATATAACGTCTGAAATTAACTTAGAAATATATTGTTTGTCAATGTGTAGTTTCGGTTTTATAAACCTTCGGGCGACCGGACCGGACATCCGGACCTTCGGACATCCGGACCTTCGGACATGTGACATGTGAACAGTCATCCAAAAAAAATATGTTTATACACAAATCTCGTTCTGATAGATATAAATTCCTTTTTATTTCAAAGAAAAGATAGCAGATTTATATGCTCTATGAGCATAGTTTCCCTCTTGTTTCTTTATATTTTTGTCCATGACCATTTCATTCTATTCTCCAAAAACATTTTTTTCATCATATTGTCAATTATCCGCCTTTCAAATTTGTAACAATTTTACTTAGATATGGTTAGTTTAAGTTTACAATATTGTTAGACATTGACTGAAGATTAAATATTGGTGTCATTCTGAATATTTTTTCTTTCAGATTAAGTAGATTGGCGAACAATTATGTATGCATTTGTATTACAACATCAAGACTAAGTACGGGGTCAGTCCATTAATTATAATATCAAACAGCCGAGGAATCTGTGCAATGTCTTTAGAAATGGAGTTGACCGAGTACTTTTGCCGACTTAGTTTACTGTCCATTATCAAAAATAATGGATCATGAATGCAAGGGACTGTAAACTGAAGTAAGAGATAGTATAGTATATAAAATTCAAGGAAAATCATATTAGACCAATTCACGAGATTTGAGTAAAATGTATTGTATCGATTTTTTTACTCATATGTGAAGACTATTAGCTAGCTAGCAATCAAAGAACAATGAAATCAAAATAAATACGGAGTAAATTAGGCCAATGTGTCATACCGATTGCCGTAAATCGATTGGACTCATAGTGATAATTAAAAGCTAATGCTAATATTTATTTAATGATCTACAATATACATATTTGTCAATCAAGGAAATACAAATATTCCATGATATGGTAACGTCTCTGCAATTAACAGCGGGTTTTTTATATGCAATTTCTGCAATAGGTTTCTAATAGCTAGGTCATTATTTCTGAAAACGCCTCAAGAACGTGAACAAGAAATGAAAAGTTAAAGTTCAATTTCGCAATGCAATATCTAATCAATCTATGTTATGCATTCATCATGATTATATCAAGACATCAATCAATTTCAAATCCATGTTTACAACCAAATACTTCATCTGACTACCAACAACTCATAAATATTCCAACGGAACTGGATTTTGCTGTAGACGACTTGCTTCAAAACTGTCGATTTGGAACTGAAATATTTGTGTTGCATTCTAATTTGTGTTTTTCGCATTGTTCCTTACGTGACAATTGTGAAGCTATTTATGCATTGGGTACCAGTTGCTGGTTTTGTGAACGCACAGGATCTATGCAGGGTAGCCTTAGTGATAGAACACCGGATAATCTCTTTATACGAACGTCGAAATTGGGTAAGCGTTATGTTTTTTTTTCATTTTTTGATAATTGCGAGAGTATCCAGTTAAGATCAGACATCAATACAAACCTTCAACCAAAATATAACGATTCCTGTTTTACGGTAGATGAGTTTCCATTCAATTCTATAATAATTTCTTGATAATAATAAAAAGGTTCCGTACGTAACTTAGCAATACCATTGGCAAATTTTTGAGTATTTCTTCTGTGAAACACAATAAATCCGTTCACAACCTTAATGCACGAGACCATTTATTTTCTATTTTTAAGATTTTTGGGCGTATTGCAATCCTAACCCATGCATGAATGAAGCTGTGTGTCTGGTTTCTAATGACGAGTTTCAGTGTCAATGCTTAACAGGATTTGGCGGTCATACATGTGAAGGTAAGATACACTTCATGTCTCACTTTATATTGTTTACAAATAGCATCTGGATGTCTCATATATGTTTTAACTTGTATCAAAAGCGGATCCAGGAAATCCTCAATCTGGGCGCCAATAAAGGAAACAAAAGAGCTAATGGCTAATTAATGTTTTTTTTAGAGAAAGGCCGAACAGGGTTCTACATCTACAAGTTCGATAAATGTTGTACCCCTAGTACCGTTTTATAGCCATATTAGACTCGATAAGTCTATAAATCATATTCGTTGACTTTGTTTAGTTATATGTGAGCCAACTTCATCGGGCTGCTACACACGACTTGGCCAATCTACGAATATCTTCAACGCAGAAACGTTATGTCTTGCAGAGGGAGGATATCTTGTTGAGATACATTCAGAAGAAGAAAATCATATTATAACGCAATTGATATCAGGTATGTTCGATTTGAACTTACATAAATATCTATACAATGATACTCTTAAATCCCATTATATGCAAATTATTATAACTTATTATAGCGAATGCAATACACTTACGGACTGATAGAATGCTTGGTCTATGCACCACAAGATCAAATACACAAATGTATTGAACAATGAAATATATCCAAAAAGAACGTAATACTTACATACAAGCTTAAAGAAATATAGATTTCCTTTTCAATTAAATATTTTATAGATTATAAAATGAGATTTGATTATATGTATAGCTTATTATTCGGTTGTAGATATCCCAGGTCAGCCCTATTGGCTCGGAGTCTATGAACCAATAGAAAATGGTGGTTGGCTGTGGCAACACTCACAGATATTTATGACTGGTATGTCTAAACTTAAGTGATTACGAGTTATTAGGGTCCCATATCCTTTGCTTTACATTAAACATGAGCGTCATCACCACCCTTTTACATATATTCTTATGGTCGGTTTTACTTGCGGGGTTGGCCCCCAAGCAGCGCTTGAGCGATGCTTGAGCACTGATGTATTTTCCTTCCAGAGGCCATGGACCGATATTTTATCAATGATTAATATTGAACCCATTTATATTAATAATGTTCACAAATTAATGTTTGTAAACATAGACAAACTAATGATAAACACGCGTTTTCCTGAAATGCAACGTTTCTACAGATTATGGACAATTTGCTCATACTGATTATATTTCAAGACGTGTTTTAAATGTCCATCATAGCTATGACATTTCTAATCCAAAACTGTAATTAGTTAGATATGATATCAAACGCAAATAACTTCTTCACAAAATTGATTCAGATCCGTTCGAATAGTGTACGTCCCATAAAAACCATATTGTCGATGAATCGAGGGTCATTCAGAACGATAACTATGTCTGCTTTGGTTAAATAGATTGTGCTTTCATCCAAATTATGGAAATAACTGAATGAACAAATTCATGGCAGATGCGTTCGAATCGTGGACCCCGGGCGAACCCGACAACCGAAATAACAACGAGGACTGCGCATGCACGAACGCGGGCGGAACTTGGTTCGATGTCGCATGCGGCAGTGGGAGATATGTGCTATGTGAATTTGATGTACAATAGAATTCATAATATACAGGATGGGATATGTGTTATGGACTTTTTGACCGCAGAAAATAGTGTTGTTATATAGAGAAGTCTACCCTTATTCACGAAACTTGGTTAGACTTTCTATGTGGGATTGATCGATCGCTGTTGTGAATTCGACGTATAAAATTTTGGATGAGAGATTCTTTTAGGGTCTTATTGCTAGATTATTAAACAACATGTTTGTTCATAATAATATAGATTATAATATAATCTATTTTTTCGCGAAGTGACGAATAGGCATTTTTACCATTTTGAGATATTGCAAGAATAAATTTTATTAATTTTCCTTTCGAATTATTGATTATTTATATAGAGTTATGTTTGTATATACTAGTATGAACTTTGAGTTTATTGCATATTCTGAGGATATACGAGAAAAATTATAGCAAAAAGACCATGTAGATACCGCTGTGACGTCATTGAACTTATCCGTCAATTCGCGGAAAAAAATATTGAATTTTTCTTCTTATTCGTCACTGAAATATTCTATTACAATGTGTTTTATATGTATGAATAGTCCTTTTTATACATAAAAAATGGGAAATGAGTGTCGACAATCAAATCGCTTTACAGAGAATTGAAAATACTCATTTAACTATATGGAACTTTATTAGTAAACACAATATCTAGCTTGATTTCAATGTTCAACCTCAAAATATTACACATTTTTACATTTCAGATTAATTGAAAACTAGTTAGAACAAAACTTAATAAACATCTTAGATAATATTCAAGTAAATACGTGGAACCAATATCGTTTCAAATTTGCTCTCGGTGCGACTATGATTCGTGAATTACATTATTAACTTTAACTGATATAAAAACACCCATCCAGTTGAAACATGCAATACTTTTAGAGCTTAACGAAACGCAAGAACGTTCAAATATGCAAAACTTTAGGAGTTTTACGGAACACAAGAACTGCGAAAAGGGGAGGGGATGGTAGGCTTAATGTTGTCAATTTATATATATGGTAAGTGTTTTAATGATTTCTAGACATTTCGGCCCAGTTTCAAACTCGGCCCACTCTAGTAAAATACAATCTCGGCCCACTTACGAATTCGGCCCACTTTGAATGAAATACAATCGGTTAAGGATTAATAACACAATTGATTATTAAGAAGAACAAATGTGTTTTGTGTGTCCCTGCTCCAATATGTTATAAGCTGATCGCATAGACAACCTTTTTATATGTTTATACTCAATTAGTAATTTGAGTAATTACAAAATATGCCAATTCAATTGAATAACTGAATATAAAGATTTATACAGAGTTACCCCACAATTATATTTCAGTTGAAAATTTTTGATAAAATTTACCATCTAAAAACATATGGTGAAGATATGATTAAACTGTATTATGTGTTTTATTATCAATGAAAGTAAATTCTACGCTTATTTAATTCACATTTAATTAAGGAAAACATCGCTTGGATATTTCAAAGTGTAATGTAAAATGTGCATATACAACATGAATCTTTGATTATTATCATTATTAATATTACTAACTATTCTAATAATTCTAGTCTTAAATATTAGGGCGCCATAAGTAGTATAATTATGAATTAAACTTTATATAAAGCTTATTTAGGATATGAATTACATTAAATTTGTAATTTCTAATTAGACCATGCTTATATTATCTGAACGATTTTGAATTGCAAGTTGCGGTTTTCACTGTTTCTTCATGGGACTTAGAAATGTTCAAGGACCTATATTGTCGCTCTTTCCGATTTCCCACAAAGAAAACAGTGAAAGTCGCTACCCCAGCGATTTTTATGTAACAGGGCCTAATTTGGATTTTAAATTGTTCAGTGAAAATGGTACCAAGAGAGGTATAGGCCTATGCTACTTTTGATATTCAAACAGGAACTGTGCTTTGATTATTTCAAATTTGCTAGTCTTACTCAAGTTTTGTGTAATTTCAATCATGTCTGATTCATTGAATATATACATGTACATAAATTGCTATGACTGCCGCGAGTTCATAAATTAATAAATTAACCTTAAGTTTTGTATCAATTTTTTTGAATATCTAAATCAAATATATTTCAGCTAACAAATTAATGTGATAAAATTATATTCGTCATACAACAACATAGAATATTTGTTCGTTTTTGTATCTCATGAGACAATGGTGTTTGAAACGTCCATTGCTCTTTAAATGATAATTTGATCTGCTTATCGTTAGAGAATGAGCATAAAAACAATATATTTTTGTAATAAGTCTTAAGTCATAAATGCATATGACGGCGGGATCAAAATCCAAAGCACTTACACCTATGTCACATGAAACAATGGGCCGAGTTGGTAAGGCAAACAAAATGGGCCGAGCTGGTAAATGGGGCGAGTTGAAAAAAAAGTGGGCCGAGTTCGTTTCTGGGCCGAGTTCTCCAGATACCTTTGTAACTGTCCATAGGTCATATGCTCCTACAACATACTAGATATATTGTAAGATACCTACTTGAATTATCGGTACACTTTTGTCTCATTTTAATTTTCTTGAAATTTAAATTTTATTTAAAATTTTACAAATTCAAAATGTTTTTAATATGGCCAACGCGTCCTTCTTAACGTGAATCAAGTGATTTATTGATGAATAGGCGATAAACAAAAACGAGGCTCCACGTTTATATGCCGCGGTAAACCCGCGTATAACGTCAACAATGATTTACCATGATATAATGATATTCGACTTATTCGTCACTTTGCAAAAAATGAGATGCACATATCAATACTTATTCGACAAATATGACTTCCCTATCTCGAAAAATAATAAAGATCGAATTTTCAAATTAAGTCATTTAATAGCTAGGGCCAAGCATTGTTAAAAACTGGTCCTAACTCGAAATCCGAAAAATGCCTATTCGTCACTTCGCGAAAAAATGGACGATATGTTCTTTGTGGGACTGATATGAGATGATATATACTTTTGCTTTCTTAAGGAGTTTGTGCGGTTTACATATACCATATTATTAAGATCTTAACCTGATCACAAACCTTTAGGTGCAACCAATCGTGTCATTCGGAGTAAATAAAGCTTATATTTTGAATATTGGACATGTAATTTTGATATCTACAAAGAATACGATTTTTTTGCCAATGCTGTAGAAGTCTAAGAGAATCAATAAACATAATAAATAGTTACGGTTAGAATGATATGGGTGGGCATATATGTAAAATACTGTTTGATATTATTCCGCATTATCTATCTTGGGCGAAGTCCTTTTAATTTTAAAAGCTAAATAATATTTACATTTTTATTGGTTCACCTTGTTTGCATATTTTGCATATAAAGTAAATCATACGCATCATTTACGCACATTGTGCTTCAATGCAAACACATTAACGGAACAACTGAATTAATCAATAACTGTACTGTAAACATATGAACTCAATTCCATTCATAATTCAATCTATTCTTGCATGTGTATGTCCCCAGAAGCTTGATGCTCACTTGATTTCACTCATGTTTGAAAAAGTCTAAAATAAAATCATTTTGATTTATATTATATACATGTTGTAGTCTATGATTGTGATTTGATTTTTGGATATTTGCGTTGATTTGTTTTCTCTTGTGTTTATACAAATTGTATGATGCATGCACAAATCTACAAATAACATGATTTTATTCACCATAATCACAATACTGATCGTTATTATCATAGTAACATGTGACTCATGTATCACTTACGAAAAGGGATTTCAAAACGCAACCCAACTTATCTCAAATTCACATGACCTCGATATCAATGCTCATTTCGATATAAACAACACAAACGTGGATACATTTCTCGAAGGGTGTAGCTTCGAACCAATGCCCAACCTTATGACGAGATCGCTTTGTGGCAAGGCTTGTGCGCTACATGTACCTTGCCTTGCGTATGTGTATAATGACATCATCGCTTCATCGACTGGATGTAAACTATGTGTAAACGAAACGCGACGAACGGCATATGCGATGGGATACCCGTATGGCGATATCATGATTGATTTGCAATCGTTTCGAAAACATATAATTGGTGATGTATTGATTATTTGATTGTTAAGGGTTTATGCTTTTATGTGCAGTAAACGCGGTTTATAAGTTGACAACCGCACGCCCGCATGCTTAACAATCCACGCCCGCACGCTTAATAATCCACGCTTAAATTCAATTTTGCGCACGCCCGCACGCTCGCACGCTCGCACGCCTGCACGTCCGCACGCTCGCACGCCCGCACGCTCAGTGGGATATATAAGGATCGTTAAGCCAATTGGTTCAATATTGTAATACTATGTCTATTCAATGTCAATCATTTACCAATTTTATGTCACATTAGAACCATTATCTAGCACTTAATACCATTTATCTGTATTAAATGAATTAGCCCCAAGAATCAAATCAGTAGTTTTAAGATTCCCTTTCATTTTCCCTCAAGATTGTTATTATTCATATTTGAATATTGCTCTTTCGTCTTGACTTTCTCTCACCGTGAATGCTTTACCTAAGTTTTTATAATGATTTTGATTACAAACTAAAATACAACTTCGAACAAACAAAATATGAATTACCCGCATTGTTGACATATTTTTGCTTGAATTTATGCATTAGTATACACTACTCATGAGAAATTAAAACTCTCCAAAAAAATAGCCATAACCATAAAAAACTTCCTCGCTTTTATTTCTGGTAACAAAATATTTACGATATAAGATTGAATTAAGACAATGATTTCATCCAAACAAATGTGTGGATTTAGAATGGTATTAATAAGATGAGTTTGTAAAGTATAAAAAAAATAAAGTAAAATTCATTAAATAAATGCATTCAATGTTGTTTTCATAACATCCCGAAGCTCAAAAATATTTATATAATAACTAGATGCAAAGATGTATACAAAAACCAACATATGTATGCAAATAAAATATATGTAAAGTTCCTAATGAAACACAATTTAAAACATATGCATAGCCACAGAAGGAAAAATCCACGCCCGCACGCTCGCACGCTTGCACGCCCGCACGCGCAAAACACTCCACGCTTAAATCGAAATTCGTCCACGCTTAATTCCTAGCGTGCGCCCGCACGCCCGCACGATGTCAACATATAAACCGCGTTTACTGTACCATTTAATCTTAACATTGACCATATCCATATAAATTAAATCAGGAGTTGGTGCCAATGGTATAAATATGACAGTTGAGGAGGGACTTCTAATGCAGTTTTTTTATAATATAAAGAACAAAGGGGCGCGCGTCTTTCTAAAACCGCGCCGGCTTTGTGACTTCTTTTCATGAAATATCTATTTCATATAGATACAAAATTGATTCTCTAATGCTATTTTAACTATATGTCAGTAAAACTTGATATGATACGTATATATATATCATATATAGATGCAGTTTTAGAGTATAAACTTTGGTTTCTTATGATTAGACACAGTCATATGTGAACCAACGATCTCTGGCTGCTACCGACGACTCGGAGAATACACGGATTTCCTCAACGCAGAAATTCTTTGTCAAGAAGAAGGAGGCTACCTTATGGAAATAGGTTCAGCGGAAGAGCAAGAAATCATTACACAATTGATATCGGGTTTGTTGGTTTCGCAACAAGTAACGCACATGGGAGGTTTCATAAAATGTCGAACTAAAGTTGGAGAGGGGAGGGGGAAGCTGTCAATAAAACATTATGATTTGTAGTGGGTCGCTGATGTATATTTTGGAATAATATATAGAGGCCGAAGGATGCCCCTCTAAATCCGCACTTGTTATAGAATATATTAATAAACAAACGAAATACGGATGTCGAAGTTGATAAGGGTTAAAAACTCATCGTAACAACTATTCAAGGCGGCATATAATATTTGTTTAAGCATACTGTATAATGGTGTGTTCAGCGGCTCGTTGCGTCTGCGTCTGCGGAATTGAAATTGATATAAAACATAGTAATTCCTATGTCAATTTATGTCTCATACATAAATTTGTCCGGATGTAGACAGTTTTCTTTTGGTTATACATATATGTGAACCTACTACCCCAAAAAATGTAAATAAGTAATTAGTCCAAGATATAATTAGTATTAGATTGAACTAAACACATTTTAGATTGACTTTGAGATTGACATAGATTTACTTTATAACAAGTATGATGTTCCCATGCTATAGGATCATATAAATTGATAGTTTATTTAACCGTATCATTTTATACAGATCTACATTTTTCTTTCAGATTACCCAAGACGGGGTTATTGGCTTGGAGTTTATGAGCCAATCGAAACTGAAGGCTGGCTATGGCGGAGTTCAGGCGTATACGTGAGAGGTATGCCAAACATTTAATAACAATTCGTAAAAATATGTGTTATAAAGTGCTTATAAACGTGTCTATCATTTAGCGTGACACTGTTTCGTTATATTCGGTTAACATTAAAATATAATCAAATCAAAATTGTGTATTGCAAGTCTGTTGGGCGAGTTTTGATAATCACAATATAATAATTATTTTTATAATTGCCACAATAATTTTATGATTGCCACATATACACACACGGAAACCTCGTGAACATAATATTTTAATTAGTTTGTAATTAGATATCCTCATCACATTTCCGTTCTAAGATTCATATATTGATTTAGATTCCTTTGGACAATGGGGATTTGGAGAACCAAGCGGAGGGTACGACGAAAATTGTGCTTACACCAAGGCATTGAGAAACTATTGGGTCGATGTTGCATGCACAGAACACCGATACGTTGTTTGTGAATTCACTCTTTGAAATGAATGCAAAGATTAAACTGTCATGATTTTTAAAAACATCTTCAGATCTCTTTGTATCATTACAGGAATCTTGTTTTTATCAATATACCGGTGTATAACTTTGTGCGGATTCGACTTTCCGAATGAAAACTGAAATTTGTAAAGAAACAAATTGATATGTAGTTGTTAAAGAAAGAATCGATGAAACATTATGTGTGAATATACATAAAATTTGTAAAAAAAAACGTTTTGAAAATTGTCTTACAAAATATAAAATAATTAATTGCATACATTTTGCATACATGTAGCGTATAAAGTAGTGATAGATAACAGCTATTAATAAAAAAACTATTAGTAAAAGTAATTTCACATAGTCGTTGTATTTTTTAACAAATGCATTGAATTAAACCATTTTCTAAACACTGTCTTTAAAGCGTTACATTTTTGTTTGCAATTATTAAAAAAACATTGGTATTTTATTTTATTTGATTATACACATTTTTGTCAAACAAAATCGCCTTTATTTTATGTTCGAATGTCATTGGATGTATTGCCGAGACTTGCCAAAAATTGTTTCATTTCAATTGATACAATTCATTATATGAGTGTTTTTTTTAAGCGACCCCTGCTAAGCTGTAAATGATATCCCAATGAAAGAATTCTTCATTCAATCCTATTTGATAGCGTAGCCAAAGCACATGAACAGATCTTATGAATAATTATTTTACCTTTGATTATATTCTATGAATTTCCTTTTGAAATACCTTCAAACACACCTTAATAATTCACAGTCATTGCAATATGTACTGACAAAAAAATACGCAAATTGTATTGTTGCATAAGTGCCTCCTCATGAGTCATTTTTAAAACATTAGCTTTTTCTAAAGGCTTAGGCAGTTTGGATCTTAGAACTATTTTGTTTCATATGACACACTCGGGATTTTAAAGACGTAACGCATCTGTTTGCAAATGCATTTGGGCTGAACCTCTTGGTTTGGTCAAATTGCCTATCGTCAAGTCAACACATCATCAGTCCAGTCCGCGTGCTTTACAATTATGGGTTTTCGCTTAAAAAAAAAAAACCTTGTGTTCGTTTGTTGCACGCGTTTATCACTGAATAACTGAGTTATTAGATAAAATAATTTTTCAAACCAGGTTATAGGCCTGGTGCTTTGACATCAAAGCGATTATAATGAGTATGTTAAATGCCGTAAAATATTGCATCGTTAGATGGCGTTTGATTTAATTAATATTTTAGTTGTAAATATAAATATTGAATAGCGAAAATCATGTATTGGCCGCTCAAGGAAGCTATTAAATAAGAGAGAACAAGGAACACACAATATTTCATAACACTATATTAGCTACATTAAGCCTTTTGTAATAAATTGACTCAATTTAATGCTAAAATATTTTGATTTTATTAAATTCATTAAATTTATAAAAGAAATGAAGCGTAATCTTTTATTTTTATTAATATGGTATCAGCTATCTGGATAGAATTATGCATATTTACTTATATCATATATAATTATTATTATGATAAGAGTATTTAACGGGAACATGTGTGTTTACTGTATAAAAATTTGTTATATTGTCAATTCATATATGACATCATAAAACAAGAAAATTTAGTTTAAGAAAAAAGTGACCCTTACTAATAGTATGCATAAAGCGCTTAATGCAGTTCAAAAGAATCACATACCTTCTTCAAAAGAGCACCACAGTGAAATGGCGTCCCCGGTTGACTCCAAAAGCAACCTGATACCGCCTTTGTCTATATCCATATCCAACTGCTATTAAACCCTATTTTTTACATAACATATCGTACATGAATTGTCATTTTTATTGATGGTATGTCAGGTTGTACCATTTGGAGAAACAACGTTATCCAGATCATTCGCCATCTGATGCTACAAAACAAATACATTAAAAGGCTGCTTGAATAACTTTGTTCATCAACTTTACAAATAATCTTTATATTTAATAATGCATAATTCATACGATTATGACAGTGTATGGCAACCACAGAAGTAAAGCAATTTTTTATGCGCTGTGGAGTTGATAATGTTTTCATATGTTGTATAATTGTGATCATAATTGACGTTTAGAAATTGCAGTAAATATGCGTTAAAAACAAATACTTGTTTAATAGAAAATATAGCTAATTTGATGACTTTATTTACGACAACAATATTGCTGGCCTTAATTAAAACAGCAACTAGTGAAACATGTATCAGTAACATAAATGATTTTATAAACGCCTCGCACATAATCGAGAATGCATCTCACGCACTTGCATTAAACATCACAATCAACGCAACAGACGTGAACACATTTCTTGATGGCTGTCGCTTTGAGTCAATGAACCACCTACTAACGCGTGCTCTATGTAAAAAGGCATGTTCGCTACATGCGCCATGCCTCGCGTACATGTTTAATGACGACCTTGCGACCGGATGTAAACTGTGCGTAACGGAAACGCGTGGATTGGGTACAGTGGCGATGACACATGCTTATCATGATATCATGATTGGGATACAGGATTTTCAACACCACATTATCGGTGATGTATCATCATGTTTTACATTTTGTCGTTTTGTAGATCAATAATTCGCTATGAATTTGTATCGTTGAAGTTAATGCCTTGCTAGTAAATGTTAATACATTGCAGTCTTGAATATATTATCAATAAAGAATTTGATATTTCCCTCTAATATATAAAATAGAAATAATATTCGAGGGAATTTAATCGAAATGGTTATTGGTCGAAAAATATGACACAAAGCAAAAGTCCGACGGTTAGGCGTGTGGAGGTAGGCGTATATGTTTCCTACAATAATGAAAGCTAATGGGCTCAACATTGAAACATTGTGTCTGGAATCAACGTTTTGGCATTGTAAAAGTCATTGAATGTTTTAATTTATGTAAGAATTGGCAAGTATCCAAACGATTAAATCATTATAATCGCAGTGATTCCCTAGTATTAGTGATATATACTTTTTGCAAAGAATTTTTCGAATCATAGAAATTCACCTTAACAGATTGTTGCACGGAGCTCTTCAGTTGTCATAACGTCCTCATGCATATACAGTCAAAACCACTCCGAAGTAGACAGCTGACACACCAACCGAATAAACGAACACGAATAACCGAATCGACGAACACGAATTAACGAAACATTTGCTACGCATAAACGAACAACCGAATAAACGAACAACCGAACAACCGAACAACCGAATAAACGATATGAAGGGTATAAATATGAAAGCATGCGGTCATTAATCATTTTTTAAAAATGCCTCGACTATCATTGGAACTGCGAAAAGCTGCGATTCAATCTCGCTTTTGAGATTATGTTTATAATGTATTCTAAATCACAGCAATGATGAATTTGATATGTCCTTTTTCAAAAAATCAAAACTCACCACCTGTAGGCATGGCAGAAACCACTCGTTAAATATGATATCAAACCCCCAAAATATTGGCTAAATGGAATGACTGAATTAAGTGTAAAGTATGTCTGTCTACTACATTTCAATAATATTAACTGACACGTTGACAATTAGTTGGAGATAAGATATTATATAATCAATTTGAATCATGTATCTAAGCCTGTTGAAAAATGACACTGTTTATGAGCTTAAAAGAATAAACATAGGTTTTAGGAGGGCGGGGGTCACTTTACTATGCAGACATCATCATTAAAATTGTGATAGGTGTCGACCGAGATGAGAATCTTGCGCAA
>LQRL01039023.1:31047-42761 GCA_001703475.1 Hydroides elegans
AACCACTCTCGCATGTTATTTGGTGCCATTTTACATAATAATCTAAAAACTATACTGGTAAACCGATTTAAGTTTTAGCTAATTACTTTTTTATCTTACACATGCTATCTTTTTTAAATTTGCACAATTGTTGGAGAAATGTATATGTTTTTAGGGGAAAATATCTAAAACCTTGAGGTATCGCTCTAAAGTCCAATCGAAAATACCTAAGTTTCGTAGAGGTTACACCTATTTGTGCAAGGCAGAATACAATATAAAATAAATGTATATTGCACCCTCAAATTATGAAAATATCTAAAACCTTGAGGTATCGCTCTAAAGTCCAATCGAAAATACCTAAGTTTCGTAGAGGTTACACCTATTTGTGCAAGGCAGAATACAATATAAAATAAATGTATATTGCACCCTCAAATTATGAACGCAATTTGATAAACTTTAGCTTGATGGGCTTACCAATTTTTCAAAAAAAAAAACTTTTATCCCGAAAATTAAACCGCCCGAGAATTATAGTTTGTATCATATTTTCTACGCAGCTTTAGCATAAACATCAAAAGCTGAAAATCCCATAATAACCGGAATTCCTCAATTTATTAAGTCACTCTTTATCTCTCTTTCAGGCGGGGCACATTAAGTTATTTCCTGCATATAATGCTCATGATAATAATACTAAAAGCACTTTTCATACCCCGATATATAATTGATATTAACACCAAAACATGGTTAATGCCTTAAGCCAGAACAAAGACTAAGCTTGAATTATGTGAAGCTGACCCCGGACAAATATGGGTCGGAACAGCGAGGAAAATAAAAGCACAGCTTCGTACCCGGTCATTATATTTTTTGTCTCTATGTTCATATGACCCTATGGCGTTCTGCTGGACTGTAATCCTGTCACTTTCCAGTGACATAAGAGCGAATTTCTGTCAGTTATGTGGACATAAAACTTTAGATTTGCTGTAGTTTCGCAGGGTTATTGGGGTTGATTTAGATGTCGGCTTGCTCTATAGACTGATGGCTTTTATTTCCTTTCATATATTAGTATTTTTGTTTAATGTATATTTCTTTATTTTTCGTCAATATATATATAGAAAAATATATTTTTTTGGTGTTTTTATTGCCAACTTGGCAGTTTGTGTTCATTTTCAGCTTCCGTTTTGCCCATGCGGTCACTTGCGAAATCAAGCCCACAAGCCAGCATTGCCCAATTGCCAACCGAAGTCGGCATGAAGGTTTTACGATATCACTCGAACGGATCTAACCTCTGTATGAAGTGTTTTGCTAATACGGGCCAAGTTAATTGCTGCGAGTGCGATTACAAGAGGAGAAGAACCCGGATTCTACGTTGTTTTTCTACGCAAAACCAAACGTGTATGTCCTTTCAGGGCTCGAATAAAGGAACTGAATATAGGCCTACTACATAATCCTACTTATTGTACGACTAGACATTGCAAAAGCGGATAGGGGAAAAATAATTGTCTATTCCGTATTTCGGTTAATATGTTTCAATCACTATTCGCTGAACTATGATGGCTGCTTCACAATGGATCAATATACGGGACAATTTGAAGTTTTGTCTTGTTCTTCGAATGCTGTTAAAGCAATACTGCAAAACATGTGGGTGGCATACAATCCTGCTCACAGACATAGAACAGCAACTCATGTGAAGTAGCCACAATAGCAGATCAATAAGATGCCCATACCTCTCACTCAGATATGCTGAATTGCGTCTTTCAATCTGATCCCCGCACTCGCTTTGATACCATTTCCATCCCATTTCTCCTCCGAATCACCAAATTGTTTCCCCCGAAGCAGCCCAAAGCAATCGGCGAAAGAGCGACTGGCGGTGGCCTATTTCCAGGACGCGGTGCCACCGGTGCGGCACTGTGCTAGTTAAGGGGACACGTGGTGGTCAAGAACTATATCTTCAGATCGTGATCTCCATTCCAAAGACGTCACAAAAGGGAATGCAGTGACAGACTGGCAAAGGCTGTCGTTGGTTGGTGAAGTTAGTAATTTTACTCTTCAAACATGATGGATGGATATAGGATATTGCGTGCGTGGGGCTTTGCTAACCCATTCGGTCAAAGGAAACAGAGTAAAATACTCTAGGGCTGGATTTGTTTCCTCATGATATGATTCTAGTGGTGGTTGTCACTTCACGTTACCAATCCTTAGTCAATACGGTTTATGACGTTAATTTTTCGTAACACTTCGCAGTTCCCTTTTGTTTAAGTGACGGACACCTTACCATGGGTCACGCGAAAATATGGAGCCCGAGGGATACACAACCCTTTGCAGCAGCAGCGCATGACCCTTCACCTTAATGTCTTGATGATAAATTACCATATCGGGTACCAGTGGCAATAATACTAATGAAACCGATGAAGTTGACCACTCGGCTGGACAGTGTTTCATTTGTAGTTTTGTTGAAAGACAGCGGAATGGCCGTTTCGAAAAGAAAGACAGTCTATAATTAAGAGGCTTAAAGGGTGCAGTTTCCGAGTTTTGCTTGACAATTTCTTCGTTTTCGTTTCAAGTCTCTTTCGTTTCAGATGGGCTCTCTTTTTTCTGATAGCGCTTGTTATATGGTCAATAGCATAATATTAAGCAAATGTTATAAATTATGCATCATACTCAAAGCCAAGAGTGCTAACACGCATATCTCCATCAACGCCCTGCTCAATCCACCCCTCTGCATAGACATCTCGTTTTCAGGTCTCGTGAACACTATTTAATGGAATCAGCGGATTAGGAAGACATTTGGCAGTGATGGCTGCTCCAGTTAACGGGATAAGCGCCCCAATATGGCCTCCTTTTCTGCCGAGTACCCCCGTATCACCAAAATGGCCCCCAAGAATATCTGCTTTGTATGCATGGCACTTTGTTTGGTCGCGAAAGTGGCAAAGGCAAACGGTCACCTTAGTTACTTATCAATCAGGTCTCAATGCCTCCGTAGATTTCCATTAATGTCATGGAAACAGGGTGATATCGAGGGTTGTCTTGGTAATGTGTGATATATACAGAATTTGATTATCACTTATATTTGCCGTCACTTGAAGAGGCGGTCATGTAATAAAGTTTTGCTGGAGCCCTCTCCCGCTCACCCAATAACTATTTAATCTCCAGAGTCCGTTTGAGACGTTTCTCAAATGACATATTTGGAATCTGCGTATTCAGGTGTCAGTTGGCAAAGGTTATTTCTAGGCTCGGCCTCGCTCCGTGTGACGTATCTTTCCCGAACGTATGATAAGTCATATTGATGATCCCTAAGATGTATTCAGTGTCGTGCATTGTGTCCTTCATTGATTTCATCTCATTGTTTTTGGATTACAATTGTCTGAAAGAAATGAAACATCAGTATAAGTGGTGGCATTGCCCTGCTTCCCTTTTTCTCCAAGACTAAGTTGGACATTTAAACATGACAAACATGCTATTTTCTTGTTACCCATATTAACACTTACCGTACCTATTCGAATTCTATATTTTGCTTTGGGTTACAAGGCGTATACTCGTCTTTAGCCCATTAAGAATCACTACATACTCAATATGACATAACATGATTTACCATTGTTGGTCAGCATAACAATTTTTTGGCATGTTAATTGAGTATACACCTTCATAATCGAATCAAAATAACATTCAGAGTATGCCAAAGCAAATATTTTCTTCCTTCATTATTCAGTGCTTAACCTCGGGCAAGGTCCGACGGGTCGATTTTCCCTCTGTGTTTTTGCTCTCTAAATAGTGGCTTATGTTCAGAAGATATATGCTTTCCAGGTTTATTGAAAATATAAATCTCAGTGCAAAATAGATTGTACCAGCATTAACCTGAATAAAGATTGATTTTAGTATGTTTTACGTGTACCGATGGTCAGTTGTAGCATACCACGAATCATACATATACACGTTGGAAACGTTTTCATGCGTTATCTGGTCTCTTTGTGTGTTGTCGCATGTGGATCCAATTTGGGTCACAATGAAAAATGATCATTGGTGTTGGTCAGTACGGCTGCATTCATCCATGGTTTTCGCTCGATTGGTTCCCATCATTGTTTTGAATCACTGGCTGCTAGAAACGATAGCAAAAGCCGTATAGACTACAGTAGAATCTTCTTATCTCGGAAGAACTCCTTTGTAATAATATAAGTTGGGTTTCTATTCAAACTTACCCGAAATATAGTATTTATAGATATGCACAAATATATCGAAGTATTTTTCTCGAGAATTTAGATTTCTTCCTATGAATCGATGATAAGAAGTGAAAGGTTGTTGGGTTATCTGCTATGCATACAGAACCGACGTTTTACCTATCGCCCTTGCACCTGGTTTGAATGTTTACCATGCAGAGTCCACCAGGGCCAAACATACAAATAAAAAATAGAGGATATGAGTAAAGTTATATTTAACTCATTCAAGATTAGGTTAGCGCGATTGAAGGTGCACTACAAGAAAAAAACTCAAGCAAGGTCGATATGCCTGTTCAATGGTCAAACCAGATTCCAGAATTTTCTTCAAGCTTTTACGAGACGCTAACCGCGTATCCAGTTCAAAAAGCGGATCAACCCAATGCATTGATGAAAAAAGAAGGGAGGATATTACAATGTAGTAAAATAGCCATGAATGGTACATATGAATTTTCACCAACAATGCAGATGATGTTTTGTTTATTCTCCACAACAATCGCAACACAAACATAACTGAAATTGAAGATGAATGAATTAATCTACCCAATCAAAAGTAATTGCTCATTTTCTATGCTATGCTCATTGTTACCATAGTCTACTCAGAAAAGCAACGCGTAGTAGATTTATCTCGACGGAGGAGAAATAATGACATTGGCATTTAGCAGATAATTAATCAGGCCTGCTTGATTAATTTCACCTCATATAGTGTAGTAAGCACTCTTGGGTTGTTTTGGGCCTTGGGAGTTGGTATTTTCGGTGGAATCGGGGTTTCCGTTCTCACAAGGATACATACGGCTATGTTACAGGTTAAAGAAAAAATAAGTGGAAATGTAGACAGTGGAAAACGTTTATGATTCAATTTTCCTCCTTATAAACATAATAGCAAAGTTTTTGCTCACGATCGGATGCATTGTTTGTAAGCAACACGTAAATTTAAATGTTCCATCGGTTGAAATGAGTAGAATTTCCACTTTTCAATGGAATAGTTTAATTTCATCCACTTAGTGCCGCTATTTTCCGTTGAATTCAAGCACAAGTTTTTGTTTGTCAGCGCTTGTCGAATTTCAAATCCGGTTTCGATTTTTTTTTCGCGCGCAAATTTTTGAAATATAATCCTAGAGAACTTTAGAACATTTTGTTGCATGAACTGGGTAAAAAAGTTAAATGAGAAAGGTATCCGATGCAAACCGAATGGATTGATTGGTAATATCGCTCAAGGGAATATAGATTCCATTCTCACATAAATATGTGTTCCAAAATTATGCATTCTATGCTTAGATTGTATTTGTTCATGTTTCCTGTTCCATTTAATCGAAACATGGATCGAATGAAACACAAAAAAATGAACATGGGCTGATAGTAAATAGTGGTTTTAGGATCCTGAACATATTAATCAATAGTAACTAGCAAATAAGAGCACCAGAATTATTAAAATGCTAGGGTAACGAGCATCAAATTATGTTCAAGGGAGATAACATGTTTGTACCAGCATATCGTTTAAGTTAGCCATAGAACTGCCATTATGCATTGGTATCGATAGCGCAAGTAAGTTATTAGAAACAAATAAATAACTGGATGACAATCTTTGTTTATGTTATTTTGCGATTTCCGCCCAGTTGTTTACGCTTCCGAATTTACATCCGCATTTTCTATTCTACATTATTCTATAGAAATTCTTTATCATGATTGTGCAGCATGTATTCGGTAGGCTGTACATGTATCTTGAAAATCTTAAGGTTTGGTGATTCGACATTATGATCTCATGGTCCAACTACACAAGATTATAGACAATCACAATGAAAACATGGAGTCAGCATATTCGTGCAGCTCATGTCAACATCACCACTTTGTATGGTCACTCAGAGCTAAACGTATGTTCATATAAACTGTTATTTTATGTTTTGATATACTAGGCGAACATGCATTGCAAACGCGAATACAATAAGTTGAAAGCAATGAACAATCGCCTTGACCTGACAGAAAAATGACGAAGCCATTAATCCAAATCAAACCCTATTTCAACTGCTCGACCCCGCATAGAAATGTCACATCAAATATGATGGATTCATACTAAATTGTAATTGAGCTGAATTGCACTGAACTGACCAGCAATTTCATGTTTGTAAGTTTTTTGAAAATATCGCTTTTGAATTCGTATCATAAGAAATAATTTATATTATGATTTAAATTATAGTGATCATGATCATCTTTCCTTAGACGAACCATTGATAATATACTGGTTAGACAACTCCACTCTCTCATACGTTTGTTCAAATGAAAACAAAACGGAAAAGCAAATTGACCACCTGAAGTTGTAGCCACCCACCGTAAAGTGCCTCGGTTCTTCGAGTGCTGCCTCCTCTGTCATTCTCTGTCGTGCGTCGGTTGGTGTGGGTTGTTGGCCACTTGAAACTGCCCGCGGGCTATGAAGTTACAAATTGCAATGAAGTCTCTCGCTGGTCATACATGTTGTTGGTGTATGATGAAGAATATTTAATGTCGATTCTAAATTATAGTGGACAGAGAAAAACTTTCTTGTATAGCTGATTTCGAACATTTTTTTATCGAAATGCAGTTTAGAATATATAGACACGGACTACTAACGATATACATTTGTACCTTCCCAGGGCAAACCTCTTGGAGATACTTTTTCAGATGATGTTTGTATTTGTATTGTCACGTTTGTATTTTTGAGCCTCTCACATGGGAACATCGGAACTGACCTTGCCCTTGGGCTGAGCGAGACACCCAATATCGCCATTGGTCACGTGTGGTCACTACACTTCACTCTTGCAAATAAAAACGACCTTGTCGCTGTCAGATATCGTTAAGGGTCTTAAGTTATTAGAGACCAATTTCTCAGCTTCGAGAGTTTTTTCCTTGTTATGAGTACACCAAGTGTAGTGTTTACGTGGTCTACATCCATATGGTGGACATCGTGGTCTCAAGGGCGGAGAGTTCATTCGTAACGTATGGCGTGTATTTTGAGACCAGATATTGAAATTTGTTTTGTCGCTTACAAAAGATTATCAGGATTCGATCTGATCACTGTTCTGGTAAAAGAAAACATCGCATACAAACGATGATAGCTCGAAACACGAGGTCACTTTTTTTCGATCTCACATTGACGGCTTCACAGTAGCGCGAGTAAGTTGAGCTCAACAGTCAAACGGTCGGGGCGTGAGTCGGTCAGGGGTCGGCGATGCATCATCTTCTTGTCAAATAACATGAACTCGCATTGCACTTGTCTGTGAATGCGCATGTATTGATGCATTGTTCGGTTTACAATTTTCATATCTATAATTTCATGGCTGAATGGCACGCGCTAGAAAGTAAAAAAGTGTTTTTTTTTTTCCTGTAGTTTGGAATTATGCTGTAAATATGACATACTGTACGAGGCAATATAGGCAGTAAAAAGTAGAAAAAGGCATAATCACACATTCACCCTCTCTATCTCTCTTTACTGCAAGTTATATCTTTGTAATTGCCTACCTGTATAATATTCATATGTGAATGAGCATGAGATTACTGGAAACATATGATATACCATAGATGCCTGAACAGCTTTCGTTTGTCCTTAAACTTGTTGATTGAGGGAATCCATAGAACCGTAACGGGAAACGGATAGGTTACCTTCGCGTTTCGGAGTGTTTCCAATTTAGGACAACCTTCGGCATCAAAGCGTTCTCTTTTGAGGTGTTTTGGCCCGGAAAGAAATCGAAGCAATGTGACATTGAGAACTATATGGAAAAGAGGAAGGAAGAGTCGCATTGATGGCTGTGAACAATTTGAGTCAATCAAGCCATACTTTGAGCAGTTTATTAGCACAATTTACTAACAAGTACGTTTGATGTTTTAGGATTGAGCATGGTGCTTCTGTCTGAGAAAACCCCTGAAATACAGCAAGCTATGTTTCAAGAGATATCGTTGTGCTTAGAACGTTTATTTGTGATATTTCTTAAGAATCATTCATGTCTAAGATGGATAGTTTGATCCAGTCCTCCAGATTATAAGTGCTCAATTTATGGGGTCTTGTGCTTACTTTTAATGTTTGTCTTCTTCGATATTGCATCACATGCTCTAGCGATTAAATACTCTACTGTTTTTATTTATATTTGTTCGAGAACGCACATAAATTTTAACGACTGAGGATAGGAGGCATTTTATGGGTCTCTTGCGTGATCCATTTATGAGCAAGCGAAATTAGAAACCGAATCGGGAGGAAAATGGTTGCATGTCCCATCCATTGGATCTTGGAAGATGTATCCTCTGTCTATGTTGTCATCGAAGTCATGTGATGGCACTTGTTGTATATTTCTGTGCAAAAACAGCATTCGTAGTTTTGTCTGGATATGCTTCTTAAATTATAGCTTTATATGTGAGTAGTATATAAACAGGTATCAGAGAATATGAAAACCGTCGGTCCGGGACCGACAAATATTCGGCCGGACCGACAAATTTTTGAACTTGTCGGTCCGGCTGACCGACAAAAAAATGCCGAATATTGTACAGTGATTTTATGCCTGACAGATAAAAAATCGGTCGGACCGACAAAATATTGGAATTGTCGGTCCGCCGGACCGACAAAAATTTGTTGGTTTTCACATTCTCTGAGGTATTAGAAAATAAGTGGACTATGTTTCAAAGTCTTTTCGGATTTAAAGTGTTAGGTTAACCTACCTTAGGTTGAAATTGCATGAAAATGCAAGTCTTATCTCTCCCGGAAGTTTACGAAAAAACACGTCATTTCTGCAAAAACCTAACCACAAATGTTGATAATAGCCATTCATTAGTCATGCAATGATAATTAACCTCGTAGATAAGAGCCCAAGGATGTAGCGAATTTATGTTAGTTAGGTTGATTGTTTGCAAAAAAAAAAAGTTCAGGGTTGAGTTTGTAGGCCAAGGAACGCTTTTGCTCTCAACGCAAAAATAGCCCTTAGCCCCTTAGTGATGCCGTATTTGACTCATAGGACTCAAAATGCCTTCAGTGCGTAAAGTGAGTAAATTAAGTTACATCGTTGCGCTTTTAGTGTCACGCAAAACGTGAATCGCTCTCTGATGATGTGCTTTTTTGTAGTGAGCGAATCGATAATATAAAAAGGAAGAAAATACGCTGAATCTTAAATTTGGATCAGCGTTTGTTTTAGGGTTTCGGGCTTAAATGACCAGTTTGAGCATTTTCGCATCCATTTGTTAATTCATTGGCGGTTTGACTAAAGCGCTTCGGTAAATCAAATGGAATCGCCTACGAAAACGTGTGAATAAAAAACGCGAAAAGAAACACAATGTTTAAGAATTATAGGTGACCGATTCTATCGGCACTTTAAGTCTCCGGATCACATGATCGTATACACTGCATAAGCACAGAATTTCCGTCCGTTATTTATACCAGCCCTGTTTATACAAAAAGGAATACCGGAAAAACAAATTAAGGTTAAAGATTTATTTACGTTTACATCATATTCGGTACAAAGTATATATGGCGAAAAAATAATAAATCGCCCATATCGATAAGTGTACTTTGATTAGAGACGAGATACGCAATAATTCTGTCGCAGATAACTTGTAATGAGATTGTTGTTGTGCCGATAAACTTATAACCTCTTGATATTTATACTTATGATAGCGTTTCATAATAGACTTAACCATTGATACGATAGCTGAGCTGAAAGGCCTACTACCATTTACATAATAACAATGTCTGCTAAATCGAGCTGTGTATTTTTGACTGGAAGAGTTAAATGTTTCAATAGTTGTGGTGTTAAATAACAATTTGCCATTTTTAATAGGAAACTCATCTGCAGTTCAGCATTTGTTCTTGCAACAGTTTTCAACCCATATTTAATTTATGCAATAAATGATCAATACTCTAATCATTCATGGCCTTGTCAGATAACATAAAGTATAACATTGAATATATTGATATAATTTAAGCTTTTGATACAATTTAACGCATGAAGCAGCAAGTCACAATCAACTTTATCCTTGCTTTCCTCGGCTTCAAGGAAATCAAACAATCATTAGTGATACAGTCTGACCGAATATTAAACCTTGACGCTTAACTTAAATTATTTTGTTTGTGAGCCAGTTCTCAATGACAGCCTGCTCTAGTCTGAATTTTGTGTTAGTGCAACGGTTTTATTTAGGAAAAAAAAATGTTTTCAACATTTTGATTCCAGGCTTTTAAATTCAGAATCAAACGTCCTTGATCACTTAACAGGTGTAATTTCGAGTTGAAAGATACGTTTTGAAATCGAAAAGACTTAAAGCATTTTCAAATAATTCAAATAGATTTAGCCTAAACTTTTTTTCATTGTTCCATTGTCGAGAGTTGAAAACAAATTCCGTTTTTGATGGAACCTTTTTCGAATGTTTTCCGAATGTTTTCGTCGACAGCATCGATTTCCAGTTTGTTTTATGGCATTTTGATGATGCCATGAAACATGGTTTTGGGCTCTTTCGTTACTCATTTGCGACTGTTGTTTACAAGTTGTACATCGATCTTTATCTAATCAGGCGCACTCGTTAACCTTTTGGCGAAGCTGTGTATTTTACCCGTACATGCACAAACCAGATCTTATATTCTGCTGATCTTGTGTTTTTATGAGATTTTATAACGATATTTTGCTCGAAGGCTTCCATGGGCATCAATTCTAAAACAAATCATAATGGCATAAATTTTAACGGTTGCCATAGTTTCATTGACACTTTGTTATCACTTGAAACTTTCACTAAATTGTATGAACCTTTTTAATTGAAATGTTGAAAAAAATAATTCGGTGAATAATTAACAGTAAAATTGTTTGCTATTTAACATAGAAATGGCTTGATAAGAGAGAGAAATGCTAAAACCCTTGAATGTTAACCGATTCTCAATGAGATGTGCAATTAATTTCCAGGGGTCTAGCAAGCCAAAGTTTATCTGTACAGAAACAAAACACAGATCCTATATTAGCTGAGTGGACTATCTATCAGGCTTATGCCTCGAGATTTACGAAGTCTGGATTTCAGGTGTTTTGACTGGCAAAAAATAAGCGGCAAAACTGAGCACCATAAATATTGATAGATGTTTGCCTGGAAACTGATTTTTCATCCTATTCTTTCATAGACTAAATCATGTTTGAGTTCTCTTTATCGTGTAAAAAGATTCCATGCTAATGATAAACTGCACGACAGAAATAAAGAGCATATTTCATATGTCTTTTGAAATGCCATATTCGAATTTTAGCAACGTGTAATTATATACATATGTAATTGCATGATGTTAGATTAACATATGGCTATTCAGCCATATAAATATATTGAATAATTGTCAAGAAAAAAATAACGGCAGAATTCTTTAGTCTTTGTAGCGAAGAAAATGCGAAAAAGGAAAATAAACCAATTGTATTTAATGATTTGGTCCACATTAAAGTCGCAGTCAGTGGTTTAATCTCTCATATTCTTTTTTGGCATTTACCATTATTTACCGAAAGTGTTATTACACTTTTTCCTACGTCACATAAAAAGTGTGATTTTATCCTTTAT
>LQRL01039024.1:12558-24686 GCA_001703475.1 Hydroides elegans
CATAAGATAGTGTGATGACATATACCTTTTTTATCAATTGATTATTCTATTTTATATGCATATCTTTATATTTCTACTTCTATATCCATAGTTTTTGCAGATATAAGTGAGTATAGTCAAAGTATCGCACAGTCATTGCTCATGCGTAAAATGCTTAGCAACAACTGCCCAATCCTTTTGCCACACGTCACTTGCATAGCAACCGCTTCCTGCATCTGTCACCATAGCAACCAAGGTATAATGGCTCAATTTGCATATAAGTTGTTAGGTCTCTGATGTTATGGCTCAGTAAGATTTCTAAAAAAAAAGTTTATGTTAATATTTTAAGTAAAACTTGGATGCCCTTTTCAATGGAATTGAGTTTTCAATTATTTCTACCAAAGAACTGGAAAATTAGAACAAAATAAGGTTATACGTCATATATATAGTGACCAAACCATCATATTAAAATACTTATCTTCGAAAAAAATATATTGCGATAGTCTCATATAACAACGAATTTTCGCATATCTTAAAAGTTAAAATACAACATATGACTTAAAACATGAATACAACATGATTTACAATTATATTTCATTAATTTTAAGGTCATTTCGTCGCCAGGATGTCATCGTTGCCGGATGTACATGTGCTAGATATAAGATCCTTAACGATTTTCAATATGTTTTCATTTTAAAATGTTGCCAAGTTCATGCTGCGCTTAGTGATGCAGCCGTGTAGAGGCTTGACCAGTCGCCAAGAATTCACTTGCTCGTTGACAACTGCCCAATCCTTTTCACGGACACTCACATGTTCCGGACACTACTATTCGGACATTACAATCCGGACACTTCAATCTGGACACTGCCATTCTTTTGACACCTTCAATCGGACACTACTATCCAGATATTTCGATCTTGACACTATTTCCCGGACATTGGGTGATAGCCATTACAATGTGCTTATCGATTTTTTTTCTACATTTTATTTTTTTTATTATTTTGTGCGGTCTCAAAATATGTTCTTTATTCATATCCATGCAGTTACATGATTGTCGAAATCTTCCAATAAATTGATAGTTGATAGCAGTTTTGTCGTTTGCATTCACAGATTTTGTGTGACTTCACATTTTTTGCTGTTTAGCATGTTTTTTAATGAAAACATAATTGTTTATGCCATGTTCACGCAAAATAAAAGATTGAAAATAATGCCAAAAAAGTATTTTTTTGCCGTGAACGGAATTGCTATGTTTTAACACAAAAGTGGCCTTGAGTTTTCGGTTTTTGAGCTTTTATTTTTGGCCTTTTTCGTTTGTGTGAACGCGGCCGTAGTTTTTTTGCGAAATGTCAATTTGCTTTGAACGAATAGCTATTTCAAGTTGTTGAATATTCCGCCTAGTTCTTAGTACGACTTTAACCGTCATAAACGTAATCTTTAAGTAGTGATACGCATTGCAACAAATCGATTTGAACATGTGTGTATAGTCCATAAGAAGATAGTTGGACATAAGCAAATAGACATATTTTTGTGGACAATATATTATACGGCCACATTAGCATACAAAGGGCATATATTTAAATATTATTGTATCGCATTTCACTGACTTCTTTTCATACGGTTTTCTCATTTTATTCACAGCGACATTATTGTTGTACAAGTGGATTAGAGGTAATCTGCGATCCTCCTACTTATCTATATTTACATACAGTCTGATCGAAATAGCTTGGTTCTATTTTTGAATATATTTTTCCTTTGTAAATAACTAACACATGTGCAGTTATTTTTTGTTCAAATACTATGTATACATAGGACTGTATAATGTCTTCTTACGAACGGTTTTTGAAGTGTCATTTTTGTAAAGATGGATCCATATTACATGTTTTATACTACCTGATTTACTTTAATATAATTTTTAAGAAATGCTTCCGCTTTATCAAACAACTGATTATCCCAATAATATATCTACATACATGATCTATATAGTTAGCATCGGTCACATAAGTTAAAACATTATTTTGAGCCGATAATGTGTTATAAACGGAAACCATCAAAGGATCGGACAGACACCCAAATATCTGGATCGCTAATGGGACAACTGCCAAATCCTTTTCTGGTTCTACGCTCGCTTTTAAATTTTGGTTGTGTTTCCAATTTGTTTTTCGAAATATTCATCAAAAGCTATTATTTATATGATGAAATGAGTTTCGTATCTGTTCTATATTTGAATCGACTCTATACATGTTTTAGCATTCGGTTTGCTCTAGCATTTAGTGCGTTAGTAATGCATTTCGTATTTCGTTAATTTCGTATTGGTTTTATGTTGGATATTTTTTTTGTTGATATTTATAAAAAAACATCATTAACCTGAAGTTTTGATTAATGTATATAAGCATAACAACTCTAAAGCAAAAATAGTAAACCAAAGCATGAAACATCAACATTTGGTAATCATTGAATGTTTAAATGCCTTAATTAATTATCGTGTGTTTTATATCACGTTACGCAGCACATACCTTACTTTCCAGGGTAAAATAAGCAAATTCCACATGTTGCCTCTTCCATCCATGCCTGATTGTCGTTGCATTTCTGGAGGGCATCGCAACCTTTATATATGTCTCCATGCTAGGGACCCACGGGGTAGCGATTATCCGAACGGGCAGACCCCGGCAGAGCATATCAGACAAAGATCCAATACACGTTTGTCAAAGCTGCATTCACTCCATGTTAGATCCCCAATGCATGGGGGAGAAAGTGCTCCGAAAAACAAAAGGTGTAATTATGGATTACACGATAAAGACGCTCGTGGTCTTAATTGGAAGGTATCATGTCCTAACGAATGTTAGAAAATAGGCTTGTCTATCCAGAAAACTTGGGATTTCGCGTGTATTAATGACGGGATAAGGTGCCTCTATTTATGTGAATGATAAAAGTTCATTATCATAATAATTCCATTTTTTATATGTATATGTGTTGTTTTGTCAATAAGCGGACATAGGTTCTATGATATATTTGTTCTTGCAATGAGCGAGGCAAATACAAATTGCTTTGTTGTTTTGAGTTTTGTAATAAGACATGTTTGTACTGAATAAGGGCAATTCCATGTAACTTTGCCATAGGGTAGACAAAATTATATAAATAGAACAGCAAACTATTTCTGTTTATCTAATAACACAATGATTAAGCTGTACAAAACTATAAAATAATATCAATTTGGCCAAATATTTAAATAAAAATGAGTTTTTTAGTGACCATGTAATTATTACATATTTTTCTTTACACGTTTATGAGTTTTTTTTTTAAGCTAATAATTATAGGGAATATAAGGATCTGAAGGAACTGTTCTTTTTACTTATGATTAATGCAAAGATAGAGAATAAGCACGTAATGTTTAAATTATGTTCCCTATTAATAAGCTGTTAAAATATTGAATTGTTCTAACCTGGCAAAAATCATGTAACGTACATAACGAAATGTTATTCTTGTTTTTATACAGATCTAATGAATGATTGTAAAATTGAAAGATTTTCTACAGGATGCACTTTGACAATGCCTTGATACAATAGCATAACGATTGTTTCGATAAGCGGACTGCTGAACGAATATCTAACGTTTTAATTGTGTAACGTACGTACCGAAAAAATATTGATTTTTTTCATCTCGTTATATCTCACATTAAATCAATGGACTATGACTATTCTGGTTAAATATTGTTTTAATAACAAATCTGAATGCAAAATACGTGTAATACACCGCAATAAGCATTTCTTAACCTATGATAATATGCACCAAAAGATTTTTTTTTGCAATTGCGTTAAGCAGATTTTAGAATCAAAATTTCTTGCAATACTTGTCTATTTCTATAAATATATGCAATTTCTCGGATCAAATTTTATCTAAAAGACTGGTTTCGATAAGTACCTTAATATGTTAAAGCGAAATCAATGCAAACGAGTGCAAAATTTAAAGAATTAAGAATGGTTCGAATCATGCTCAAGGTGTTCATTCTATGCAGGGCTCAAATACGATAATAACGATGCTCCGCAAGCACCTTTTTACTTTATTTTTGTTCAAAAAATATACAGCACAGTTATATGTTGCATAAACATGCATATATTACAAGAATGAGTATATTAAGAATTCTCAACATTGTCAAATATGTATTCATGTTTTCTGATTGAAATAAAAAAATATCTTAATCAAAAAAATGAATTTCATATATTATTTATCATAACAAATATGAAATATTATGCGGGCTCATGTAAAAAAGAACGAGGACAACGCATATTGGAAGTTTTCAAAGTTGTTCACTCTTTGACTCCATTGCAAACAATTATTGAAATATGAAATAATTAGGTTTGTGCAGGAAATTTGAATTCTGTATTAAACCGTAATATTTTTTATCTTTTCGATGTTTAAATCTGATTATAAGCCTATTTCATGCATTGTCCTTCGATAATCTGATAAAAAATACATAAATTTAAAAAGTTAACATTTTTGAAAATATGTCGCTTTCTCAATAATTCATGTATTATTCATAATTACATCATTTATTCTTATCAAAGTATTTAAGTTTGTAACAATAAAGATCGCAAAATGCAAAGTTAAAAGCAACTGAAGAGTTGCAAAGACGTTGTAACGTATGTAACGTAACGTACGTAACGCGAGTCAGTCAGGCTGATCCCGTTATTTGATGCAAAGGAAAAATAACAACTCAAAATTGATTTCTTTATAAGAAGACCAAGTCATCATTCAACAAATTCAGCAGGTTTTTGTTTCTATAACGTACTTTTTTGAGCAAATATAGCGACTTCCGTTTAAGTGCCAAAAACCCATGTCCATTTTGTGTAACGTACATAACGACGACATTATTGAATTTCCTGGGAAAATTGATTGACAATATGGCTAAATGTATACTGTTTTGAAAACAGGAATATCTCTGCTTAAATTTAATGCCAAAATGTAAAAGAAATAACGTCTGTGGTTGACTACCTGTCAGTTTGAATACAGGTACCCTAGTTAAAAAGTAACGTACGTAACGATGGAATTGCCCATATGACATTTATCAAGCGCCATTATCATTTCTACGATTGAGGGATTTAGACGCACACCCGACTGTGCAATGTTAAGGCATATTGCAAAACAATAATAGATCTTAAAATATATAATGTAAGCAGCCATAGACAAAAGCATACACTTCCCATAGCAGCGTTCAGATACATTTGAGTTATTGCCCATCACCCTTGCTTTAGTTGTTAATGCTACTGTCGTACTTATTTAAAGCAGGATGCTAAATCAAAAATTGATAATAACTTTAGTATTTAATGATATATTAGAAACGAATATTCGGATTCACAAAATAACGACGAAATGAGGCTACTGGGAGTAAAAACGGTGTAATATTGGGCATTAAAACATAGATAAGCGTGGTGAACGTCAAAGTAAGATAATTACTTTGAGATCCGCCAAAGTGTGTCATTGGTACGCTTTATTGGAAACGCGACTTTTTTGAAGAACATACTGATTTCTGAATGTCTCTTGCATGGACAGAAGTGGATTAGAAGACGCCAGTGCTTGCATAAACACTCACTGGATTAGGGCTCCTCAACTTTTGGATCTTGTAGAAAGCAAAAAAAAAACATAAAAAGGCCAATATGGCTCGGTGTTTTTGTTGAAATATCTGAGTAAAGGAAACAATAAGTATATAGTGTTATTGAACTTTGTATTTTTTTGTCTTTACACGTGTATGAATATCAATTATGGATATGAGTAGTGGACATGGTATAATTCAGTTCTGACTTTGTGATTTATCATGGTAGAGCTACGTGGTGAATGGTGTCGATGTCTATTCAAGACTGTTATCGTGGAAAACCACTAATTTCACCAGGGGATTCACGAAAAATATTATGAATCATGACAACGCGTTCCAAAATTTAAAAATACAGGTGTCAGTAAAAAATGAAATCCAAATTCAAAAACTTTTTTAAAGAAAAAATCAAAGATGTGATGATAAACAATTTATTATACAATGATAATAATATTTATAGGAACACTGATAACAATATTAAACCATAAAATGGCAATGTTAACGTTCAGGGACGCGCTTGCGGCTTGTGCTCAACAGAAATACCAATATAATCGAGATAATTGTTTAGTCATGGTTGTCTGTCCAACTGCTTGAAAATACATTTTGAGAAGTCACAATGCATCTGAACTAGAATGACTTTTTTATCAACAATTCTGTCTTTCTATAGAATTGGGTAAGTTGTCCAAAAACTAGGGTGAGTTTTCTAAAATATTTTGGTGAGTTGGTCACAGCTTGAGGGAATTGGTGTTTTGGTGAGCTGTCTAAAGTAACACGATCCCTATTAAAACACGAAAATATCATAGAGAATCGTTGCTGAAATTTTCAGAAAATCTACGGTCCAAACTGTCGAAGAAGAAAGGAAAAAAAATCCCAACTTTGTAGAAAGCCAAATAAGATGAAAATTAGTCCCCCTGGCGGTACAAATATTTCGACCTTAGTAAAAAAGCATAAGCCATATAAACGGTGGTTTTATAAAGGAAATATTTTGTTGTTTAATCTCAATGTATTTTAGCGGGTTAACAATATACAATATATTTATTTTGTCGTTTATTGGCAAACTAGCTTAAAGGATGCATACACAATCCAGATATAGAGTGCAGTTAGGGCCTGGCCACATTGGAAGCTTTTATCTGCTTTTTTTCCAAACAAGCGGATAACAAGCTTTTATGATGCTTTTAGTGGTCACATTGGAAGCTTTTTGGACTTACACATTTTACAATAAAACCTTTATATTGAGGTCTTTAGATTTATACATTGAATGTGCTGTGATAAAAGAAGGTGATTATCGTTGTAAACACGTTTGCAGACACATGTTATTTATGGTGAACGGACAAAATCCCACCGGACAAAATCCCACTAGGACAAAATCCCACCGGACAAAATCCCACCTGGACAAAATCCCACCCGGACAAAATCCCACTCTGACAAAATCCCACTCTTTTTCTAAACAAAATAATTTTACAAATACAATTATCTTTTTAAAATTTAGTTTTGATCAAGACACAAACAGTAAAAATCAATGCATTTTGCTAAATTTTGTACAATAGAAAATTCTCCTTTCAAAAATGCTGTCCAGATTACGATCGAATCATGAAGATATAGCGGTCTTGGATCCCACTAATTCGAATAGCACACATCATCCCTATTGAGTGAAATCGCTTACATTTGATCAATTGATCGAACATTTTTTCATCGCATTGACATTTGTGGTTATTGCAATCAAAACATGAAAGCAAACCTGCATGGATTTCCCATCTATTAATTACCCCTCCTTCAAAGTCCACTCAACATCTCGACCGTTTCACACCGATCACCTTTGATCCGATCACTATTGAATGGTGTATGTTGTACTCCCAATTGCAATTATGTATTTATCATGCGAGACATGAATTACGAAGCGAGCATCATTGTTTAAAAAAAAAGTGTATAAAAAATCGCGTTTATGCACTAATGAAATATATTTATAATGCTTACGAGAAAAGGTGGGATTTTGTCCAAAAACGTGTTAAGAAAAGTGGGATTTTGTCCTAGTGTGCAAAAAAGGTGGGATTTTGTCATGGTTGGATTATGTCCGGGTGGGATTTTGTCCTGGATTCGTTATTTATTGACCTGTATGTTTAGGCTTTACAATTCATCTCTTGTATTTTCTGGTTCTTAAAGTGTAGTATACGCTTTCCATCATATCATTACATTTAAAGCCATTGATTGCCATGCATTGACCTCTAATTTCAATCGAAAAAAAAGAAGATAATTATCTATTCTTGTGAGTTTTTTTTTGTTTCATCGCGAACATGGCTCGGACGTTTGTCGCTATATTGTCTGACAATAAAACTTAAGCAAATTTAGCAATTTAAAAGTATGTATAGATCTACCTCTTATCAACTATTTTATCTGTGATGTTAGGAATATCCATTTAATGGCTCTCTTTTTCCATAAAAAAACCTTAATCCCACCGTGGTACTTCTTTTCAGTTTGTCATAGAGGACAGAGGTGTCCTGGAATATTTCTTTTATAAATTTAGGGCCTGGCCACACGGGAAGCTTCTTCCAGCTTTTTTTTCCTAACAAACTTTTTCTCTTATATATTCTTTGCAGGACTTAAACATTTTTCAAAAAAGCTTGTTGAAGCCGCAAGCGTTTTTGTGGCCACACGGCAAGCTGTTTTATTTAGACAATAGATATTTGCCATTTAAACCAATGTCAACAAAAGTAAAACGCTCGACGATTTATGTTGAAAAAGCAAGCCGTTTTTCAAAAAATCTCACGCTTTTAAAACCGCATCACGCTTTTAAAAACGCACCAAGCTTTTTAAAACGCATGAAGATTTTTTTGTCCTTATAGATATTTTATGTTGGAAAATTATCCGTGAACGCTAATCATTAAAACATTTCTCATGTTTAATTATAAATTCACACATAGGCTATGACCTATATTTGTTGTAGGCCTATAGTCTACATAGTCATCTTTTCCAATGTTTCAACGTCGATCGATCGAATCAAGCAGACCTACTATCTTGTACAGATCTATCATAGAAGTTTGATGCAGTTTTAATCAACATATTAACGTATTGATATAAACAATCACTATTTTATTCCGAAAGTCCATGTGCTAATTCGACACCTTTAGCATTTAAATCATAATATTGTCATTCAGTAGAATCTATAGAACTTATATTCCACACCTTAATTGGTATAAATGTAGACTACCAACAAAGCAGTGCATACTTGTGCCAATTGTTCATAGAACCTATAGTTTCTAGGCTGTAGATTCTAGCAAAGATTTGATATTGATTCATAGTAGAGACTCTTCTAAAATGTGGAAGATTAAAAAAAACCGGGAAAATGGTCAATTTTGTGCGGGATGATTCTACATTCTCTTTTATGATAGTTTCTACGAAAATAAAGAGTGTGGGGATAGAGATTTGTGGCAAGAGGAGATTTTACAGGTAAGCAAATTAAGAGAATCTAAATTAACTTTAAACCTTAAAATAAATAAAGGGATGGTTCCTTTCGATGCCACGTGTATTTTCGAAAGTTGGGATATATAGAAGAGTGTATCTGGAATTCGCGGTAATCTATAATTCGCGGACATGAGAATTAATTGAGGCTGTGATCGTGTTTTGACTTGAGTGTGATAGAAAACTGGTTTCTCAATGTATTCCTATATACTAGATGGCTCTAAATATGAATAATTCTCGAGAAACACGTGTCCGCGAATTATAGATTCCTGCGAATTCAAGATACACCCGTCTATTATATAATCGAAAATCCGAATGAATTAACAAATGCAATTGACTTGCGAGGACATGATTTTATAACAACTTTATTTTGGCAGATTTTATAGATCTATGTCGTTGTTCGAAATTTAATATATGCCTATGGAAGTAATCTCAAATTAAAAAAGCTCGACGCCTGTCGTGTGGCCACAAAAACGCTCGAAGCCTTAAAAAATGCTCGAAACTTGACAAAAAAGCTGGAAAAAGCTTCCCGTGTGGCCAGGCCCTTATCCGTTTGATTTATTGACATCCCAATTTTACCTTCACTTTTACATGTCCTTTATAAGTTCCATAGACATGCGCTTCATTAATTGACCATATATTTTATGCATGCAGTTTCTTTGACCGGGTATATTTTTGCGACTATTATTCATTTTATCCTGATATTCGACCAGTTTATAAATAATCCTTTTAAAAACACAGTGTATTTATAAAATAATGATAATCGATAGTATATTTCTCTCAATCTTTACACATATGCAAAAATTGTGTATCACGGGGCGCTTCACTTTTTGACCAGTCGGGTATTTTCTTTATTTGATGTTATGCGCGTTGACTTTTTATGGATACAATATTGATTAAATAAAATGGAAATAGATAAAAGGCTTTAATGGTTATAATTTTAGGAAAATATCAACTAGATTTGGTCTTTATTACTCTTTTTACATTAATTGACAAACATATTATAAGATTGATATTCCTTGAATGAAATAAATAGTTGTTTGGTGGGATTTCGTTTAATTAGCATCTATCACATGAATATTTGAATACTAGTTCATCTCTCAGGCATCTTTTCTCAAGTATACAGATGATATGTTATTCTCTGGAATAAGTTTATATACATATTGAATCTGTCTGTTCTCGCGAAGGGACAAAAACTGGAAAAACATGCATAAAACAGGTTACCATAGGTCAAATTGAAAGTAAAAAACTCTACTCAGCACCTATATGTGTAAGTAAAAGCATTTGAACCTTATACAACGTTTAAGTCCGAAAACTTATTTCCGCTATATATTTGGATATTTGTTGACTAAGGAAAAAATCAAATCATTTACTTATACCAGTGGATACCCCACTTATTTCCCAACCATTATATGCTTTATCGATTGCCTATTTTATTTGACTGATATTGTATCTATAACCTGCCAAGCGCACATGTTCACAAATATAATCTACTAGACTGGTCAAAAAATGAAGCGCCTGTTCGGACAAAATGTTCATGGGTGGGTTTAGATTTGAGTTCATCACTCGATATATATCAATAATGAGGGACTTTGTGATATGGAAGTGTGTTCTCGAAATGTTTATTTATAAACTGGTCGAATATCAAGGTCACATGATTAACAACAGCTGATATATACTAGGTCAAACAAAATACATGCATAGAATATATGGTCAATAAATGAAACACACTTCTACCAATGTACAAAGACTCTGTCTAAATATAATGTTATACATTGCTTATGAGTTCTAATGAAAACGACATACTTTTTATTTTAACCTGCATTTTAACCAAGGTGTTATATCATATTAGATATTCTAGGTCAAAGGCTAATTAACTTTAAAAAGGAAATTAGGTGTAGAATAGAGACACGTGTTATAACTAAGGAGTCTATCGGCATTGAACATAGAACCTAATATCAGGTGCTATAGATCTACAATAAAATAGAAAACGACTCGATTTAATGGGACAGAAAATGCGAAAATGCGAAATCCTGTAAACTTTTTTGACGCTTTTCCAATATGATAATTCACAAATTTGTGATATATTATAGGTGTGTATGTATACAATAGGGTTGTAATATGAAGATTGAGATACTATGAACTAGAAGGTCAGTGACCTTGGATCCCCCGTGAACTTCAACAATGCGTATATGCAGGATGGTCAGTTTTTACTAAAATTAACTTTGGAAATAACGAACCATTTTGCAAATAAACAAAACATGCGATGAAAGAAAAACAGAGTAACATTTTGCATCATCACTCACTTCTTTCTGAAGACATGTCTTGAACTGACGAGACCAGTTGACAAAAGTATCCTCAGTTTATAAATTAAAGAAAATATGCTTTTATAAGCACGAGCTCATATAGCACAAAATAAAATATATCATTTAACTTACATAGCAAATATGCTTATATAAGCACGATTACTTTTGTAAGCCGATTCCAAATGCACAAGGCTCCCAAGATAGGTGTTAACACATCTCTATTAATTTGCTGATTAATATGCTGATATAAGCATGATTGCTTATAAATATGTTTATATAAGCATGATTGCTTAGAAAATCACACACAAAATGTTTTTGGAGGGTAGCTGACGAGACAAGTGAAGAAAGAATATCAGTTCACTTATCTAAAAAATAATATGCTTATATAAGCATGTTTGCTTATATAAGCACATACCACGTACTTAAATGATAATATCTTATATTATCACCGGTATTTCCTCATCTGAATATAAACTTTTCGCTACTTTTTAAAGGGCTAAACTCGACAATTTGCAACCGATCGAGATGACACCATGACGAGACACGACTTCAGACCTTGGTTTATATGTGTATTAAATTAAAAATCTCTCGCTCAATTCCTTCATGCCAAACTCGCGTGCACAATGTATTTAACATCGGGTGAACAATGTTAAAACCGACAATTTTCAAAGTGTTTCAGAATCGACAATTTTCAACCGATCCGAATAAAACCTTAACGAGGCACGACTTCAGACCTCGGTTTGTACGTGTATAAAATTCGAAAGGTATAGCTTAATTGCTTCATACCAAACTCGCCTGCACAA
>LQRL01039028.1:874-11532 GCA_001703475.1 Hydroides elegans
CTACCCAGAATTTAACAAAAAAAAAATATTTAAATCCGGGTTGTCAATAAATGAAATAGAGATAAAGCCGAATATATGGGCCAATATATTTTTTGTTTAGAATATACCGTAGGAGCGAGCGGTCGGAGAGGACGCGTCTAAAATATAAAAATGTAGTTCCACTCCGGCATACACTCAAAGCTTATACTCAAACCGAAAGTATATTGTACTCTGTTTCACGGGACCGCCATCTTGGATAAGTAGCATATAAACGAACGTTTAGTGGATCTGCAGGGTACATGGTGGTTTATGTGGTTTGGTCCTGAGCCTAACATTACTCATGTCTCTATTGTAGGTTGGCGTGGCATCATGCTGGCCGTCATGCTTAGTGCCCTCATGTCCTCGCTCACGTCCATTTTCAACTCGAGCAGCACCATCTTCACCATGGACATCTGGATCAAACTGCGCAAGGAGGCATCGGATATAGAACTCATGATTGTTGGCAGGTTGGTTGCAAGCGATTATTCATAAACCAATACGCAAATCACGTCTAAATAGTTCTGGAAAAGTCTAAATCAATAGAAAAAAAAACATATTCTTGTATAATAGCGTCATGAGTAATCCAAATATCGAACCCATGCTCATTTGCATGACAGTAACTTGGTGGTTGGGATGGGGGCTTGGACAAATTACTTCTCGAGGTCCCTCTGTTTTACTAATAATCTAAATTCCAGAGTGTGCATTCTAGTCTTGATGGTCGTCAGTATTTTGTGGATCCCCATAATCCAATCATCTCAAGGCAGTCAGCTGTTTGTGTACATCCAGCAAGTATCCAGCTTTTTGCAGCCACCCATTTGCGCTGTTTATCTATTGGCTGTTTTCTGGAAACGTACAAATGAGAAGGTACGCTTACTTCCATACTAAAACAACTTATAAATGTAAATTGATATCAATACAAGAATCACACGAATCCCTTTCAAGATTTAAATCTAACGCGTTTTATATATAAGAACGCATGATATAATAATATAACATAATGTATCGTTATCACATATATATTATCACAGCATTGAACCAGCTAATACTATATATGATTATACTTTGAAGCAGAATGTGCTATCTTATAACCTAAACATATCATATATAAATATATATTATTTTTCTTCCTAAAGGGGGCATTTTGGTCGTTGATGGCCGGCTTGTTGGTCGGTGGCACCCGTTTTATCCTCGAATTCTCTTTTCCGCCGCCGCTTTGCTACACAGGTGAGTGTTTCCCAAGTATTAACAGCTGGGTTTTCACAAAAGGCTTTCCTTTCTGTTACAAGCTGGTGAGTAGAGAAAGAACATCCAATCTATTCACTTTTATGTTCTTCTACAAGTATATAGCCAGTAAACAGAAAACCAATATATAACGTTTCCTTATGATTGTATTTTTGGTAACATACATATGCCTGTTCTTCCAGGTGAACCGGACGACCGACCGCCAATCATCAAGGACTTCCACTACCTCTACTTCGCCATTTTCCTTTTCCTCGTCACCGGCATGGTTGCCATTGCTGTCAGTTTGCTCACGGATCCCATCGACCCAATACATGTAAGAATGTCGACCCTAATTATTTATCACATGTACTAAGTACTATTTTCCTGTACTTTGTCTAATTTTACTGATCAAATCGACCCATACATGTGAGTTACAAGATCCCATAGACTCGTTTATTTTTAAATGGGAGTAACTCGATAATATCTATCAGTATATGCGATTGGTCAGTGATTGCGCATGCGAGTGATCGGTAGGGTTACCATCGCTGTTGGTCCACTAACTGATCCCATTTAACCCAATGCATGTAAAAAGTGCGGTCCTTGTTTGCGTCATGATTGCGAGTAAAATGATCTCCATCGACATGTTTATTTAAGTTATTTAATTGTGCGGACCCAATTACATATGAAAAGTGTGATTCCATCCATATCAATCATTCAAACTATTTTACTCAAGCTACAAAAATAGGCACCCCTCGACATAACAATTGTGTATTATTGTTATAGTAAACCTTAAAGTGCAACTTTTATATGGGTTTTTCAATGTTTACGGTTAAAAAAAGTACTTAGAAATCTAATCGTTAATGTTTGTTTTAGCTTCCTCGTTTGACCTATTGGTCACGGTACAGTAAAGAACCACGGGTCGACATTGATGGCGATGAGAAAGATGAAAAGGCAATTGAAAAAGACGATTCCAAGCCCAAGCTCACCTCTGACGGTATATCTAAATTTATGTTTATGTTAAAACCAGATTCGACACTTTTTTAATGTTTCTTTACACAAAACACTGTCTTACTAACATGTTTCTGCATTTATGTCTTACTATATGTTACCACTGGGTTTCTAAATAGGATTATATCAATAGGGACGGCTTATATCGAAATTAGATTGCCTCAGAATATGCACGGGTATCAAGGGTTCCTATCACATTGCAAAAATTAATAGTTTCCATAGGGTCAGTATGCATTTGAAATATCATTGTTTTTTTCTCATTCTTAGAATATTCCCGGTTACCATGGTACCGTCGCTCCATCAACTGGATTTGCGGCATCGACCAGCAACTGCAAGAAAGCGAAGAAATATCCGAGGAAGAATTAAAAGCTATGGCAGCCGCACAGATCGATATATATGAAGAGCCATTTTGGCGCCGATTCACTGCGGCCCAGGCAATAACGTTGATGTTCCTGGCGTCGTTCCTCTGTGGATTCTTTGCGTATTCCGAGTTTATTGTGCCGGTCAAGTATCCGTATCCGACTTAAAAGAATGTATATATTGTGATGGAATATGTCGTTATGGGGAGGGGGAGGGGTCAGATTGGGCCATTTTGTGGGTAGCCGATATCGTGATTTGGTTAGTTTGGTATAATGAAACAAAGCAGGATTGAATCCTTTACCTCTTGAATTCTAGCTGAGTTACATATAACAATTCTGCAAGTATACGTGGTTTTATTCAACATTACGGACAGGGCTTTTAAAGCTGATTATCAAGTGTATGTTTCATAACGTGTTCAATATCACAATTCAGAGGAAAATATCCAGTTCAACGCAAAATAGAAAAAAATATATTTTGATAGAATAACCTCGATATTGAATAAATTAATTTCATTTATTTATCTTCACTGTTCCTGTTTGGACGCTATTTCAGTTTTATTTCGTGACTGCCGAGTCAAACCATTTTTTTGTATTTTTGTTTATGACTAAGCGTAAAAAAAGTTGTTTTATTTGTGTTATATTGATTTTATCATATTTTGGTGGATTGTCGCAGGTTTGTGTCACAGTATCATAAAGTTATTTACTCAGGTTTTATTTATAAATACCTGTCCATAGCAAATTGTTCAGGATCATTTACCATTGTGATCTTAGATTAAAATATAATAAAATAAAGCAGACAGTAATGGTCGGTACTTTTAGAGCTTTTATTCGTTTTTCGAAAATTGCCATAATATTGCCATGAAGCGAAATTCGAGTTAATATTATTCGGCATGATAGTAAACAGTTCTCATGCTAAATCATAAAAGTAGTTAGATAGAACACAATTCAATTACAAGCAAGTAGATTTATTAGAATACAAAAGCCATGTAAATGTTACCCAATCGATAGATAAATAGTAATATAGTGTAAAACGCTATAAACAACTAAGTCTAAACTAACTTAGATATCATCTTAACAAATGTTATAGTATTATAAACAAACTTGTATATCATACATGTGATATATATGCAATGTGATGAGTATGATCTACATACTATGCAAAAAGCTTAAAATAATTCGTAATGATGCTACATGTATATACATGTACTAACAATTTGTAATGTGTGAATAAAGATGAGTTGCATATGATTTAAAATTCCCCTCAATTTTACATATAATAGCAACACAAGTTTTCAAAAAAGAATGACCAATTAATTTTAACTTAATGGATTATGTTGTCAAATCAAATTCAATCAATTTAATTCACATCTTAAAATAATTTATTGATAGGGTCATAGTCCAATCAGATTCAAGTAATCCACATCCAAACATAATCGATAGACATAATTGATTGACATCTTAACATAATTGATTGACAGGACCATTGTCCAATCAGAGTCGAGTATATTTCCTAATATTCATCGCCCTCGTCATCATCGCCCTCCTCCCTTGAGTCCACGCCCACTTCTTCGTAATCCTTCTCCAGGGCCGCCAAGTCCTCGCGTGCCTCGGCAAACTCGCCCTCTTCCATGCCCTCGCCAACGTACCTACAAAAAACATTAATTATAAAATTGACTGGCACTCTATTATTCAATTCTGAATTCAAGCCAAAGACATTTTTGCCTCGGCAAGCTCGCCCACTTCCATAATATGCCAACGTACCTAATATGAATATGTAATTATTTTTCCTGTTTGTGGCAATATGTATACATGTATGTGTTCGCGGTAACGTACATTATTGAAAAGGAATGAAAAAAAAACGGCACTTTGAAAGAGCATTGTCGTTTATTAGAAATAGTTTCTTTCGATGTTATGCCTTAGTATTTATTTAATTTATTATTCACATTGAGTACATGACGGAATGACATAATGTTAGGAAACAAAATATACGTTAAATACATGTAAATCAATAATGTAAAGACGTAAGTTATCACTATGCATACGGATCTATTCTAATGTGTTGTCAGCATGAACATCTTGCATTGCTAAGTTGCCGCACGAAACATCAGGTATTGTTAATATTACCGCGTTACCAAAACCACAGTGAAACTTGTTACTGTTTAAATACACTACTAAACCCAAAAGAAGTCATGCTTACCAGTGAACGAAGGCTCGCTTTGCGTACATCAAGTCGAACTTGTGATCCAGTCTAGCCCAGGCCTCGGCGATGGCGGTCGTGTTGCTCAACATGCACACGGCACGCTGCACCTTGGCCAAGTCACCGCCGGGGACAACGGTGGGTGGCTGGTAGTTTATGCCGACCTGAAAGACCACAGTAAAATGAAAATGATGAGTGGACTTGATAGAAAGTAGATCGAATGATATGTCGGGCCCTATAAATAATGAATGAACACCATATAGCTAGGTAATATAGACATTTTATTAAGGCTTTTGATACAATGGATTCACAAATGATGTCACTGCACAAATTAAAAGAAATGGATAAAAGATAATCAATAAGTGATTGACTGTTCTTTCCGAGTTTTGCAATAGTCAAACGTGTTTAAAATCATAACTAGATTAAACACTTTACCTTAAATCCAGTTGGACACCAATCAACAAACTGTATGGTTCTTTTGGTTTTGATGGTGGCGATAGCTGCGTTGACGTCCTTTGGCACCACGTCACCTCGGAACAGCAAACAGCAAGCCTAGGCAAATGAAAGCAACCCCGTGGATAAAATGTTTATGGAAATACTAATGGACATTACATGAAAGTGCAGATAAGCTCTCTGAAAACGTGATCCATATGCGTTTATGTTTTCATGTGTATTTGCTTCAGTTGTGATATCACACCAATGCACATCAATGATTATTGTCAAATGTGAAATGTCGAATACCTTTCAAGTATATTCAGAAACACTTTGATGCTTAGCATTCATAGTACTACGCATGCAGTGAAATAGATGGGTGCATAATTTCATTTTGTTTTTTATATATGGTAAAGTATCACCATTTGACTATTTTACTAGTTTTTCAGCATTATACATGTACATTTTTGCGAATATTAGATAAAACGCAATATCAATAAAAAACAGCCAATCCTTTTTTAGCTTGTTCAACTTTGCTACATACCATATATTTTCCATGTCTTGGATCACACTTGACCATTTGATTAGCCGGTTCAAAACACGCATTCGTAATCTCAGCCACCGTCAGCTGCTCGTGGTAGGCCTTCTCAGCCGAAATAACCGGCGCATAAGTGGCCAAAGGGAAGTGGATACGTGGGTAGGGCACCAAGTTGGTCTGGAACTCGGTCAGATCGACGTTGAGGGCGCCGTCGAAGCGAAGGGAGGCGGTGATGGAGGACACGATTTGGCCGATGAGACGATTCAGGTTGGTGTAGGTGGGGCGCTCGGTGTCCAGGTTACGCCTGTGGGTAAAGGGTTTTACGTTTTAGTAATGTTAGAATTTCTATGATATGTGAATATGTTATCTCAATCAATTTTAAATATGCTATGAATTGGTTGCATGGTTTCGGTATTGATCCACAGATAAGACACGGTCTATATGATATATTCCGCGCGTTCACCAAAACTAACGCACTACAATTGCTACAATGGCGCGTTTTTGCAACAATTTCGAGTTTAAATTAGTGCGCTTTTTAGCGGGATTACAGCTTAAACATTTTTAAACTAACAGTTTCACTGACACTGTAGATTCTGCCTGACTTCAATGATTTATGTGATACTTAAAATGATTAATATTCGTCATATCTTTATTTTATCAAATCTTATTTTGAACTATACCTGCAAATGTCATAGATGGCTTCATTATCGACCATGAAAGCGCAGTCCGAGTGCTCCAGAGTGGTATGCGTCGTCAGGATGGAGTTGTAGGGCTCCACTACAGCGGTAGACACCTGCAAGGGAATGGCTTATTATTCCACACTGCTTTTAAAACATTATTATTAGAACATATTAAAACGATTTCCGTTTGACTTGAACATGCACAATAAAAATTGTTTAATATGCTTATCCAAGATACGTTTACCTCGATAATTCTTTTCGTTTTCAATATTTTGATTTTTAAATGCATGCAAGTTATACAGAAATGAATTCCCGACAAGGGGCAAAAATCTATAACTTTGAGGCATTGCTCTAAATGTGCTCACACTTGGGAACTTTTCAAGAATCTTGGAAAATTTCTTAGTTTTTATGAAAAACTGCAAAACTTATTTCTTTATTCACTTTCAATTTGTGAAAAAATGTCATCATATATTCCAATCAGCATAATTGTTATCATATTTGCACTCGAAAGTGCTATTTTCGGTGATTCAGACATTAAAAAAAGAAAAATAACTGCTCTCGGTTTTCGGTCCCATGTAAAAACCCTAAATTTCGTAGAGGTTACACCAATTTGGGCAAGGAAAAATACAATAAAAAAATGTATATTGCATTTCCAAATTATGAACATAATTTGATAAAATATAACTTGATTCGTTAACTCATTTCTTCTTAAATGGACTTTTAGTCCCAAACTTATGCTGGGTAAGCATATTAGTTCATATGACATATGGTCATTCCAGTAAATATATTTTGGACACTTTTTCGGTTTTATATGCTGCTGCTTTTTCATGAATAAATGTTGACAGGTATAATCGATATTGTCAGTCGCCTCTTTGAAACTTCAATTAATTTGACATTAGCTCTAACATAGCATCACACCATATACTATCTGCATACGACGTTTTTGCGCCAAAACTATAAATTCGAAAACCGACTCACCTGTGGTGCTGGATAGATGGCAAACTCGAGCTTGGATTTCTTTCCATAGTCCACACTCAGTCTCTCCATGAGAAGAGATGAAAATCCGGAACCTGTGCCACCACCGAAAGAGTGGAATATGAGAAAGCCCTGTAGACCTGGAAACATTGACAAGAGCGGGTCGTGTTCAAACGTGTAGGAACATTGACAAAACTCTCACATTTCGACCATTTTGTGATTCCCTGTTTCTTTTCTTTGATTTTAAACAGGTTGGTTTCTTATTGAGCTGTAAGCAAAATACAATAACGTTCAAAAGCTACACAAGTACTCATGGAGATATAGATAAGTTACTTGACCAGATTAGCTTCAGGTTTGCCGTTGCCACCTAAACCAAACCATTGTGCGTTCTATCGATTACGCCCCCCAAATCCGGAATCAACCAAACTTACCAGTGCATTGGTCTGTGAGTTTGCGCACTCTGTCAAGGACAAGGTCAATGATCTCTTTGCCGACGGTGTAGTGGCCACGGGCATAGTTGTTGGCCGCGTCCTCTTTGCCGGTGATCAGCTGCTCGGGGTGGAAAAGCTGGCGGTAGGTGCCAGTGCGCACCTCGTCTAAAATATATCAGATTTAAATACGATTGACGCAACATTTTTCTGTATACAAATGCTTAAAGACTTCTACGATTGTCGTCAGCTCTATTTGTGGATGTGAAAGGGAAGTAATGGTATAAACGCATGTATTTTTTCAGGGGTTGAGCCTATAGAAATGTTTGAACACGGGAGAGCGAATTCAAGACCGAAAGAGAGATGTGTCAATTTTTGTGTAGAACATGTATGTTGCTTCATGAGTAATTCTTCGATAACACGACGTTTGAAACTTACTTATCAATAACAATATATTATGATGGAGTTAATTTGAGAACGCGATCATTTTGAATGAAATGTAGCTTCAAAATATACCAACCACCTTGTTTCGATTAAACAAATTTCAAAAAAAAAAAAAATGCTACAAAAGGAACATTTCTTTTGTCGAAACCAAGTGCATACTCACCTACGACAGTTGGTTCCAAATCGATGAACACGGCTCTAGGCACATGCTTTCCGTATCCGGTTTCAGCGAAGAACGTGTTGAATGAGTCATCACCTGGAGAAAGTTTTCTTCCTTTATTGCATAATGTTGACATTAAAGAATATGTGTGTATAGTTAAGATTTGACATGGCATGTACTAAAAAACATATACATTGTGGTTGAGTTGTGTGATTTTTTTGAATAGTAGGTCAATGAACATGCATCATTGAACAATTGTAATTTTTAATGTGTTCCCATCATATTTCGTTTGACAATAAAACATCCTCATCCTGTAATATGACATATGTGCAGTTAAAACAAGGTTAATCAATCAAACGATTTAAGAATGAATCGAGTAATGTACTTTCATGACATGACAAATCATGCTTTCATACACAGAACATAACTTACATTGTTAAAAAAACAAACTTTTATTAAATATATATAATCGAACAGTATCATGTTTTTTATCACAGAACTCACCAGTTTGCACTCGCTCGCCCTCGGGCATGTGACCATCGGGCTGGATGCCGTGCTCCATGCAGTAGAGTTCCCAGCATGCATTGCCGATCTGGACACCAGCTTGGCCCACGTGGATAGAGATGCACTCGCGCTGTGTGCAAAATGGAAGTTTGATTTTTATATGTTGCTTGAAGGCGGGGATGAATGGAGGATAGCACTGAGGCCGCGTTCACACAAACAAAAAAAAAGCTGGAAAATGAAAGCTCGAAAGACACTTTTGTATAAAAACATAGCCATTTAGCCCTTCTTTTCACGCAAAAAGCGACCTTTCTTTGCATTATTTTTGAGCTTTTATTTTGCGCGAACGCGCCTTTCAAATTATCAAATTTTATTGGGTCTTCAACATGTAAATATGTTTCTTTTTAAATCTTACAATAAGTCATCTTTTAGATCGAATTTTGTTTAAGATATACATGACATTTGCTTTTACATGGTTTGAAATAGTTTATAATTTGCAAAATCTGTATAATAGAGTTTATTACTATTATGAATTCCCTTATGATATATTTTTTGTTATAAAATCCGTTAAAACGTAGAATTCTATTTAAATGTTTAAATGCACTAAGCGCCCCGTATTTTGTTGAATTCCTCCACAAAGATGTCCCATTAACATATTAAAGATTAATCTTGAACATTTTTATACATCGATAACAAAGATACAATGTACATGGTGCCTTATCAAAATAAATCAACTTCTTGTCTGTTAAGTGACTCGGTAAAATAGTTGGGAAAGGTTGGGGGAATAACAATAAGGACATGCCTTATGTTAGTTTAACATGCCTAATTTATTTAACGTTCATTAATCTTTAATAATACGTCTTGTTTGATAAAGTAAAATTGTAACATTCATTATGTTTTGATGAAATATTTTTGTTGAAAAAGTATATTTAGTGTTCAATAACAGAATTCTTAAATAATTGAATTAAGTTTTTGCATGAAAAGGTATTGAGCTACAATAAAGTGTAGTCTGAAAAATATCTAGGGACTTTTTAAATTCATTAACAATCAGACCATGAATTAAAAAGAACATCACAAAAAGTATGCGCTACGTAGCAATGCAACATACAATCATCGCATTTCAGTCCCCGAAAGATAAACATAGTTTAAGATGTTTGATTACCTTTTCTGACATCTGAAGTGTCATATTAAGAATAACGGGCCGCATATAGACACGCAACCAATGCGCAAAAGGAACAATGTCTTATTGCGCTAATTGCTTTTTAACGCAAGCAATTCAAGGAGGCTTGTTGATAACGCATAGTTTACGCACAACTGCGTATCAATACGCGTAAATGGCAACTTGATGCCTATTCTTACGTAAGCGAAATGAAGAAAAAGTTATAATTTTGTCGCGGAACGATGTAAGGTATGACATTTGTTGGGTTTATACCAATGGGTGGAAAATTGGAAAGGCAAATTCAAAAAAGCTATCCAACGAGACGTCTATGCCAAATAGTAAAAGTAATGTTCAGATCGGTGCATTTGTGAAATAAGGCTAGTCCTATACATAAATACAGTGTCACATTGGTGAGCGTTGTCGAAATGACGTTGTTGCTCGTTAACAGGTTGCCAGTTTGTATTGCGTCGCCGAATCTTGTAAGCGCAGGTATAACGTCAGGCTGCTTTGACGTCAGGCAAGAAAAACTACGCACGCT
>LQRL01039031.1:3006-14207 GCA_001703475.1 Hydroides elegans
GTATATTAATAAAAGCGCAAAAGGAATGAGTAAATTGATGGCGGAAGCTTGCAAAGAGGCAAGGAGAGGGAACCAGACACTGAAACAATCTGTCAGACATATCGGAAACAAGTTTTTAAACGCAGTGGAAGTGAGTGCTCAAGAAGCAGCTTATCTTATTCTTCAACATAGTTTGTCCTTGAAAAGTAGAGGGTGTGAATTTATCCCCACGTCACCCCCAGGTGAAAGAACATTTCTTATGAAAAGCAAAAAGGAATTAGAAGCATTACCTGACAATTCAATGGACATTGCCGCTGACAACGTGGTAAAAAATACTCTCAGAGACACAGCGTCCTTGAACATTACTGCCTTGCCGACTTTGTTTCAAAGGTCATTTCAGTCACCAAGAAAAAAACAAATCAAGATGAAAATGGAGAAGAAATATATGATAAGGAAAACACTGAGGATTCTTGTGTTGATGATTGCATCGATACATCACTTACAGCTCGTTTTTCGTTGAATAAAGGTGATTTTGTTATCCATCTGCGTACAAAGCCAAAGATCATTGGATATGTGAGGTATAACAAAACAACCGACCAGGAAAATTACTTTCGAGAGCAATTAATGCTTTTCTATCCCTGGCGAAACGAAGAATCCGATCTCTTGGGTGGTTACACCACTTACGAAGAACACATGAAGTCAGTTATCGAGCAAATAGCTGATACCAAAAAACAATACGACGCAAACGCTGATGTATTAGAAATAATCGAAACAGCGGCTACCGCAACACTTGCAGTTGAAAATGTTGAAGTTTCACAAAATATCGAAAGTGTTGAAGCCAATGACGCTGAAAATGAACCTATTCAATCGTCAAAATATGTGTTTTACAAACCCGAAACTCGTGAACATGCATATTATGACTTGGGCGCTGATATCGGTTTAGCAACGCATCTAGCAAACGATGAAATTCAGATGATACAATCGAGATGTACAGAAAATGAATATTTGGAGCTATTATCCAAATTGAATCTCAAACAGCGACAGATTTTTACGCACATTATTCATTCGATGCAGTTTACACCAGACCGACAGCTATTTTTGTTTGTGACTGGAGGAGCTGGTGTTGGTAAATCACTTTTGATCCGCACACTCTATCAGGCCTTACACAGAATACTGTGTTCTGATTCAGGGCAAAATCCCGAGGATGTAAGAATTCAAATGTGCGCCTACACAGGTCTTGCAGCATACAACATCAATGGATCCACCTTACATAGTGCATTTGGCATTGAACCAAATAAGAAGCTTGTTTACAAACCATTATCTGATGAGAAGCGTAACACTTTTCAGTCAAAATTCATGAATTTGTCTGTGCTCATCATAGATGAAGTCTCAATGGTTGGTAATGCCATGTTGAACTTTCTTTACTTAAGATTGCAAGAAATCAAAGGAAATAAAAGGGCTTTTGGTGGAGTTCATATCATTTTGGTAGGAGATCTGTTTCAATTAAGACCTGTCGGAGACGGCTGGATCTTCTTAGATATCTCTTGTGGTTACGGCACATTAGCTCCAAACCTGTGGCAACAACACTTCAAAATGTTTGAGTTAACGGAGATAATGAGACAAAGAGGCGATGCAGTCTTTGCAGAGCTACTCAATCGAATAAGAGAAGGGAACCAAACCAATGAAGATATTGCTCTTCTTAATACACGAAGTATTAACCAAGACAATTCGCAATATAGAGAGTTGAAACGAGAACTACACTTGTTTCCATGCAATGCTGCTGTTGATAATCACAACACGAATTTGTTCAACGAATTAGTGACCGAAAAGGCAGAAATTAATTGCTCAGACTCAGTGTTAGGCGAAGACCCAGACGATGTAAAAGACAGGATTCTGAAACAAATTCAAGGAAAAAAGTCAAATGACACAGGGAACTTAAGCCAAGTTTTGAAGGTAGGAATAGGTCTACAATACGACACAACACATAACGTTTCCATTGAAGATGGGATTTGCAACGGAACACCATGTGTTTTGAAAAAAATTCACTATATGCAGCAAAGTCCTATTCCAAGCTGTCTTTGGGTTCAATTTCCTGATGCAACCATTGGTCGGAACACACGGAAACAGTACTTGCATTATTACAAAAAATACCCAGATGTATCAAAAGAATGGACCCCAATTTGGAGTGTCCGTAGAACATTCTTGTTTAGACGAAAAGCTATTGTTCGACAACAATTCCCACTAAAGGCTTCTTCGGCAAAAACGATTCATAAAGCTCAAGGTCAAACCAAATCATCCGTTATTGTTGACATGAGTTCGGGCTCGCGTCCCCAGCAGCATTATGTAGCATTTAGTCGGGTCACAAGTTTAAACGGATTATTCTTACTCAATGGATTAAGTGGAAATATCCAGGTTGATAACAGAGTTGTCGATGAAATGAAGCGTTTACGAACTGAAGGAGTTGTTGCTTTGTCGTATACACCAACTGCTAGTAACGAGTGTAGGTTTTCTGTTGTCTTTCAGAATGCACAAAGTCTGCGCCGACATATTTCCCTTATGCGAAACGATAATACTTTCACAGATGCTGATGTAATTTGTCTTGCAGAAACGCGACTTTGTTGCAAAGATCTGGATTCCGAATTCTCAATAGAGGGTTTTCAACCTATTATTCGAAACGACCAGGTTGGCTCCGATGAACTGAGACCCCCACATGGATTGGGGATGTATGTCAAAAGCCAAATTGAGATAGGTCCGATCAAATCTGTGTCTACTAAAGAAATCGAGTGTTTAATAGTGCAGCTTAATAGTCCTTGCCATTCGACAACAATTGTTGTCGTATATAAGTCACCAACCTGCAGTTCCACAAAGTTCAAAGACCATATTCTGTCAATAATGCGATATCTGACATCAGAAAACCTCATTATAGTCGGGGATTTCAATTACGATGTTTCCTGTCAACAAAACGACAGCTTTCTGCATTTCATGAAGTCCGTTTTTGTGAATACAAGGGTTCTCGACAGTTTGCAAACCACTCATGCTGATACAAAGCTTGACTTATGTTTCACGAATTTTAGTGATGCTTCCGCGAGTATAGTAGCCTGTGTTTGGTCATTTCATCATACATTAATTGTATCCTTGTTCTAATCATAAAAATAAATAATCGTACCACTCATCACTGTCTCTTTTCCTGTAATAAGCTAAGAGATCATATGGAAAAGAGGTGCATAATGAATGTAAGAGTTGCTATTTCGTTTCGCATCATTGCCAAGGCACTATATTTTAAATGATATTTTCGACGAGAGGGTGGGGAGGAGGATGGCTGATGTTTTCATGATATCTGGCTATCGGGTGAGTTGTTTATAACATATATAAGAGGTTGAGTTTAAGGGTAAAACTAACAGATGTATTAAAACATGTTTTACAAGCAAGTATATCCGATTCATTTGATTCTAAAAATGCAGCTTTTTCTCTTTATTGCACTTCAATTAAAATCCAGAAATGTTTGTCAGATGTTAATAACTGGAAAAAATACGGTGGAACCTTGTTAAACCGACAAGGATAACCCGAATAATTGCTTAAACCGAACACCTTTTGCGATCCGACGCTCTATATTTACTTTTAAAATCTTTCCGGATAAACGAAAATCGGTTAAACCGAATGATTTTCGCCAGTCCCGTGATGTTCGGTTTAACGGGGTTCTACTGGATATAGAAAATGTAGTTACAAAACCAAGTTTATATATTATTAACTATATCACAGCGTGAAGAAAAGTTGTGCAAGTTGTGGCACACTGTCCTTGGACAGTCTTGTTATATATACAATATGAATAATATGTTTTTACGTCCGACATATTTCACGCTCTCACAATTTCAACGCATCTTCAGTAATGTATTATGCGTGTGGATATTGTGATGGTCTAGTTTTGTTTTTAACAGACGGATGTTTATGATGAAGAGAAGCTGCTGGTTAGGGTTGTTGATTATTACTTCATCCATATTGATTGTTATCGATGTTAGGTAATAAACAATAAGAGTCGTAATAAAATAAGTCGTTTTGTCGTACTTTTCCAATTTACCACTCATTCTGTGTTTTAGTCATTATTTTATTAAATTCAAAATAAGATACCTAACATTTTTCTCTTAGGTTCGACATAAATCATGCTTCACTGTATGAGGAGGTATTACGTTATGATTCCATGTGTGTGGCTTATATTTTCATTATTATGTAATACAACTTATTTAATATCAATTTCTAATAAAATCCAATAAAACGCCACTATTTCTAACAATAAAAGCAGGAAACTATTTTACCAATGTCGATAGTCATCTACGTAGTTAAAATCAACGCTTCATTAGAAAATGAATAACATAATAGTATTACATTAAGTTCAGAACGTTAAAAAATGGCTGTTTAAAATCAAACCCAACACTGGAAAATATCTGTTTAATCGGCCCGGGGCCGCAGACCCCGTGCCTTTATAAAATTCACATGTTTTCGGGTACCAATCCTATTACTGCTAAGCGTTGAGTGTGGGTAATTACCACGTGGTGATTATGTAGGTTTTTGCATTTTATTTCACGCTTATGTTTTTATTAAATAAATGCAAGATGTGAAGACAATGGGTGCGTTTCTTTTTGTTCAGAAGTTAAAGAAGTTTAAGAAGTTTAAGAAACTTAAGACAAAAAAGCGTTTCTTTTTGTTCAGAAGTTTCAGAAGTTTAAGAAGTTTCAGACAAAATGTAAGACAACTGAGAGTTGTCTTAAATTTCTTAATTTAGTCACGTGACGCAATGTTTTGACTTTTTTGTTTTGTTTACTTTTTTAATTCTGTGTTTTGTTGTTTATAAATGGTGATTTTGTGACATTGTATATTCCAAATAACTATTTAGTAAATTTTATAATTGTTTGAACACTATTTTATACAGAAAATGAAGAAAAAGTGATGAGCTAACCTTGACCTTAAAAATTCAGAACATTCAGACACAATACGTTTCTTTTTACACTCTGTCTGAAGTTTCTTAAGTTTCTTAAAGTTCTTAAACTTCTGAAACTTCTGAATAAAAGAAACGCACCCATTAAATACATCATTCTATCTTTTTTATCATAATGCGTTGTTTTAGCCTATTTCTTATGCCATACAGCAATCATTAAATAGTATACGTAAATATAATTTTGATACAATTTTTATCCATTTGAAATGGGCGATAAAAGATAAGCTCCACTTCGAAATCTTAAAAGTCGTCATGCGGGTATATAACCTATTTCAAAACATTAGTTATAGTAATCAAACCACCAACAATGAAACAAAAACGGAGAAAAGGGCATAGCAAGTGATAAAATCGTATTTTAAAGAAATCGAATGGAATTTGTTTGGTAACAACAATCGACGTTATTTTACATTGCGCAAAATAATTGTTACGTCACACATGAAGCAAGTGGCAACTAACGTCTTAAATAGCAGGTGGAAACTAAAGTGCTTTGGCAATCCAGTTAACTCAAACATACTAAAGACAATTGGAGATTTTACTGTTAGAATAAATAATATCTAATCATTTTAATTGAATAAGTAAAATATTTCTTTAGCAGTATCCATCATCACTTTTAGTTTATCATTAAATTTATTTTAACTGTAAAGCAACAAATCGCAAAGTTATTACTAATTAATGTTCGGTTTCGAATGCCCAATTACAGCTGAATAAGATATATATCATGTACATTTGTTTATATTTCATCATAAAGATGTTTCTAAAGATAAATCTTATGAATAATAGATGAGAAAAAATTGTGTATGAAATAGGAAATACGTATGATTGTTGTTTGAATAAAAAAATATGCATCAATTTTTAATGATTTCAGCTACATGTATACATTTTGGTGGAATATAATCTTTTGCAACCTTTGAAAAAATGGTGATATTATATATCTTAATTAGTTTATATAAATCCCGGACCACATTGCGGTAGTACATTTCTAGTTCTATGTGTATTTCTAAATATAATCTTTGCAGCACACATGTATCATCAGTTGAAACCTTTCGCCCGCTTTAGAAATAGGGTGCTCATCATGTCACCTTATATGGTAGGGGTAAATAACCTTCCAAATAAAATCATACTTGAAAACTAGTTAAAAGGTTCAGAGATTCGTTAATTACAATCATTCAATAGATAAATAATCAATCCTGCATTTTTACTGCTCCAGTATCAATTAAGTTATTAGTTTGGATTTTATATTTGTAATTATAAGCCTGTTCAACATTTAATTTTGTGGGAACGGGTACTTCAAGTTTTAGGGGAGAAACCTCAAAATTGCTACTAGTATACGCATGCTTGAAGTTAGCGTGTGATTTCAAAATCAAAGTATTTGTTTAAGTATAGTATTGTTTATTTCATTATATGATTAACAAGAGTGAGCTACCATTTCACTTTCCATATAAAACATCAATTTCACTTTTTAGAGGGTTTGTCTTATATGTTTATACCATATGTTCTCCCCTTTTTATCATGTAAACATCCCGAAAAATAAAAATATTCTTGAATCAGACAGTCAACTTGTTAAATGTATATCTAGAAATGGATTGCATAATACATGAACTGGTTGTTTTCTTGGAAAGAACACAGATCGATTCCGCCGTGTGCGCCATTGTTCATTTTACACACATACTGTGTTGTAGATAATTGTTGTACATTTACAGAAGTGCAGCCAGTGGAATTCATACACCGAACGACGCAATGCAAGCGAGATGCAGTGATCAATGAAGTTGCTGCACATCCAGATATGTCAGACATTTCTAAAATGCCAACAAATTAAATAAATCCCAACAAGTGACCCGGTGATATTTTGTGCGAGCCAAACAGTTTACAATAAATCAATGATTCAGAGATAAGAGCCTTACATATATTTAGGATGAATAGGACAGATCGGAGTAATTAAGCATGACAATTAAAGTGCCTAAATCACAAATCAATAGTTCATGTACATACCAATAGAATTAAGAATTTAGAATGTATTTACATGCGTTTAGTATGACATTATGCCAATGGAAAATATTTGTATTCTCATTATACAATGATATAGATCAACGCCTGACAATTGGATTGCGAGTGAGTAATTATTTATTATACTTACGATTTCCATAAGTATCGAACGTATCATTTGACGTTAAGGCCCCGATGCAATCTTCCATCACAATACACTGATTCACCAAGCTACTAAATTGAAAAACATTGCAGCCCTCCGTAGCATCACAAAGCTTGAAGCAATCGTTAGGAGTTGTGTGGGCCCCGGATATGAGCAAAGTTGAGCCAACACAAGTCATATTGATGTAGTGGATGAAGCCATAAGATTCGTCAACTTGAGGGACAAACAATAAAATACTTTTCAAAATAAGATTGCAAATATTTGACAAATATAAATCAATTCAACGAAATATGACACTCAAAAACCTTGCATATGAAATTCTGAATTTGCATCCAAGGACAACATACTTTGTTTTTCTAAATACACGTCAGCTTCTCTGGTTGAATCAGGTTCGCAGCTTGATTTTGCGTAGCAAATACCATTGAGCATTACAGTTCCCATGCATCCAGGCGTCCTGAAGCAAGTCACAATTTAAATGGACAATGCGTTATATATAATGTTATAATTATCAAGTTTTTTAACAGACACAAAATGTGTTTTATTAATAATTATTTTGATATATATATATGTAAATGAGCTATCATTGTCAGAGCCAAGTGGTTATGGAGCGAAATTGTTTTTTATTTCATTATAGTCGGAATTCACCAATATTTGATTGATTGTTGCACATTCAATATGTTTAATTCCCTAATTTTAACTTATCAATCCAAACAAAACAAGCTTACATGTCACAAAAACGCAAGCATTTATACGTGTCACTTGTTGCGATATTTTCCAACGTATTATCAGGACAACCATGAGATATATAGCTATCATATGCGTCGGTCACTGTGAAAATAAGCACACAATAGATCTTTGTATATGCAAAAGTAACTAACACGTTTGACTTGTTTTTGAATATTAAATCACATGATTGTAAATTAAACTAAGGTTTGTATACTGTATAAAAAGCACTGCTGAATAAAGATAGCACAGTCGCGTTTGAATGCGTTCTAATATTGATGTTTCTTTACTTGTGCTCAAATCATAATGCGAATAGAGAGTATCATATCAATATGACATGATTATATTATAAATGAAACAAGAACGGTAATACCTCTTAATTATTATATCATTCAAAACGCAATGGTATAATAAATAGTGGTTTACAAACAATTTGTATAATATAGCTACACATACCATTCCTGTGTTCACATACATAATGAAACGCCGAACCAATACCGCTATCGTCCCATAGGCCTGCTCTGTCATGCGATTGGGCGTAGATCATGACGCCGTGCCCAGTGGCGCCATTTGGTTCACCGTCAGCAAATAGATAAACCGATGAAGTCACCTGTGATGTTTGCCAAATGACATCACGGGGCGTGTTGGCCGTTTTGCCGTCCGTCCATGTGTAGCCTGAGTTAATATGAAAATAATGTGTTGATAAACTAATGATAGTTTTTTACTCTTTTGGTTCTATATTACAATATTACATGAACAACAATAAGCTACCATTTATTTGTCTGAACCAGTCAAAGTTTCTATTCAAATTAATAATTCAATATAGTTGGTGTAATATATTTGTTGAATAATTGTGGCAAACAGTTTCATAAAATGTTTATACTGCCAGTCAGTTCGTCTCATTGTTTTATATTTTACCATATTCAATTTCAATTCACCTTCCTTTATACATTTATTCATGATTGCATCAACAAAGCGATCGTTTATTGTAAATAATGTGCCCTTCACTGTCGTGAATGAATACACCATTTAGTATTATACAACAACCAAAACACAGAAAGAACCTTACCGGTTATCATAGAGAGGATAATTTCATTCTCTCTTTCGTCTTCAATGTCGACCAATTGTGCCCCAAGGGCTTGGCACGCGTCATTGGCTTGTTGCCATGTGGCGCCATTGGTGTGGCGAGTGTAACAGATATTGCCGTAGGTTGCATCACAGCCATCTACAACATGAATATAGATTGGGCTTGAATTATGGAGTGCCACAAACCAGTAATTACCATAGATTGTCATAATTGTCGTATTACAAATGCGTGAATCCATTAAGTTTAAGAGCCTCTTATTTACGACAACATTCTTGGGCAATTTTTTCCCGTCGATTAACCTAGTTTACGCTTTTTGCATGCAATATCAATGCCTAGAATGCATGAACAATGTTTGACAAAACATCTAAGTCTAAGCAACAGGATTGTCATTATTTTTTTCTGCATAACTTTTTATCCTTTGTATACATAGTATTGCTACATCATGACTTATATATTGTATAAAAAAGGTTTTCATACGCTAATAGTCGATATGCGATAAGCATAAATTTTGATCACGCGAACCGAAATACGAGGCATCAGCAGTGTAGGCTGATGCTCCACGGGGTATATTCTCACTATATTTAATACCATTCACTCTTTAAGTTTCATGGACTTGTAAAGTATTCATTTGTGAACAAATGGATCTAATAATGTTGTGATAGTGAAGAAAAATATCCAATGAATATGACCATATGTTTTTTAAAGTCTGAATTATGATTAATGATAAAGCTAGAGGGCGTTTACACATCCTTATAAGTAACTGCAGAGAAAACAGCTCTGTTAGAGTTGGGGTTTTGGTCAAGTTATTTTTAAGACTTTTTGAGCAAATATGATGCTCTCCACTCGCACAGCGGGAATACTGCAAGTCTCCTATTATGAGTTTATCGTAAAATGTTGTGTGTATGTCTCATGCTTAAGGCTATATTAAAACTGATTAGGTCAACTAACTTACTTAAGACTGTAAAAGAATAATTATCTATACAATGCCGTGAATTGCTGAAATAAACTCAACTCGTCATCTCTAACTAGCGTCACAATAATTTGATCAATAGCATGATGTACAATTTTGAAATCAAATTCGAACTTAAATAGTAGTTTTAAGAATAGTTTGTTTAAACACTATGTTTCTCATCTAACTTGGTCCTAGTGGTATTATAATTATAATGAGCTATTTCTCGTCATGTATATTCGGTTTCATAAATATATTTTCTTTCACATTGTTATACTCAAAAATGTGGATTTGACATTATGATTTGTCAATATTTATAGAAATAAGTTGATTCCGGCAAAACTTATTTTATTCCGAAATATGTTTTGAAATAATTTCAAATAACAATTTTTAGTTAGGACTGTCGTCAATCCTCTCAGAACTAATTGATCTTAAAATGACATATATTTGATTTTAAAATAACATTTGCTTGGAAACTACCAATCCTTTTTTGTTCGAACCTATAATCTATTTATTGTCATGTTTTGTTAGTTTTAATCTCACCCAAATGCCCGTTTGTAGTTGATGAATGTTAACTATTCAAATATAATATTGTCATTAATGTATGGTTATATGCAATGACCCATTTCGTATACTGATGGGAAATACAGCACTTGCTATATTACAGGTGAGTGCATTATTGAAACACAATAAAACATAATATTAAGGCTAATTGGTGCAAATTCGAGCAATTATTTATAATATAAAATGACATTGAATAATTCTAAATTGAGTTATAGATATCTCAAATGTGTTTGATAATTTGATTATTAGAAATATGTTAAATAAGACGATATTAGATTTATGATTATATAAACATGTTAATATATTAAACATGTGACCGGAAGCGAACGATATTCTAAAAATCCTTCCAAGTAAGTTATATTCATGTGTTAATGTATGACACATACCAAGACTTCAACGAAGATTTAAATTGATAAATCAAGAAAGTATATAAGCAAAGCATTTGAAACCATAGGTTAAACAAAATACCCTAAATGTCCATTCCGTGTTACCTTTAAGAATGCATAGGTAATACAAATATGTGAATATGTCTTATGATCTTATTACGAGCATATTACTCAGTAGTTTTAAATATGATTGGTGGTCATGTCTTATTATCTTAATAATACATTTACTCAGTAGTTTTAAATATGATTGGCGGTCATGTCTTATTATCTTATTACTTCAATGTAAATTTTATAACATTATGAACGGGGCATTTTGCCATATTCTGAGAAGAATAAGAAGTGATTCTTGCAACAATATGTAAACTGAAATTATTTCC
>LQRL01039035.1:0-10747 GCA_001703475.1 Hydroides elegans
GTCCATCATATAATTTTACTTACTTTTTGAAGAATTTGGTTTTGTTTAATTTCCAGGGTCCTAACGGTATTCCCGGGCGATTTGGTGACAAGGGAGATCGTGGTGCGTCTGGCCTCCCGGGTCTGCCGGGTCAGAAAGGAGAGCCCGGTTTCTCCGGAGATGATGGCTTGTCTGGACAACCTGGTGCTCCTGGTGAGAAAAAAACATTTTCGCCTTATAAGAAATATATGTCAGAAGATTATACATCTGATCATTGTTGTATATTTTGATGATTTAGTTAAAGCACATAGCTGGTACCCCTTGTGATAAAAAACATAGTTTCTTGTATTTATGAGTTGATCGCTACTTTTTACCTACGGGCGAGAACTTTAAAAGATTTCGAAGGATAACATTATGTATTGTCCATTATAAAAGATCGTAGATATGAACCAGTTCTATTTTCTCGCATAATTTGTCAATACTAAGTAGTATCGAATTGATAAAACTTTCAATAAACTTAATTAAACTCAGTTCCTTTAGTAAAAACTGATTTATTTCCATCTTTGTAGGTCCAATCGGCCCACAAGGTATCCCGGGCCGAGCTGGATTTGAGGGCGGCAAAGGTGATCAGGGACCTCCCGGTAACGACGGGCAAAACGGATTAAGGTGTGTTGGGCAAATCATGCTCCATTTAACTTTTTGATTAAACATATCGTACGGTCACATTAAGATTAATAAAGCAAGTTATTTTTCACCAAAAGTCTTAAATTGGTGAAATTCTCTCTCATTATCTCACTCTCTCTCATGTTCTCTCTCTCTCTCTCCGTCTTTCCATCAACCTCACTCTCTCTCTCTCCCTCTTTATTATATTTTTAAGGACGGTCAGTTTTAGTCTCGTTATATTGAATATATATTTCGTTCATACATTTATATTGAATACATGTTAAATACATATTATATTTTTTAAGAATAAGAGAATGCATGAAAGTTAAGGAATTAGAGAGAATCCAGACACCCGACGTAGGAGGGTGAGGGATTGTCTATAATTCCTCAACTTTCATGCAAACGCGGGTGATTCGTGGGAAATATTATCCCGCGAAGATCAAAGGAAACCTATTGGATGACGTCACAATCATGATTTAAATTATTATAATTTTCTATTTTTCATCAGAGGACTACCGGGCCAGCCTGGTCTCAAGGGCGAACCGGGATTCGGATATCCGGGACAGAAAGGTGAACTCGGCTTCCCGGGTGACGATGGGTTCCCCGGTCTGCCGGGCATGAAAGGTGAACCGGGCCTTCCCGGGCGCGTTCAAGGCAAAGGAGAGCAAGGCGAACCTGGCTTCCCGGGTGCCCCGGGTCTGCGAGGCATGGATGGCGAAAAAGGAGAACTGGGTGCTCCCGGTAAGACAAATTATGATAAAAGATAAAATGGTAATGGAAAAAAGTGTTAAACATCTTTAATTTGTTCTTCAAATAAGCCTCCCGGGCGAACCGTCCTTCTCAGAACTAGACGGCCATAGATTGAATTTGTGTTTAAAAAGGTCCTCCAGTTATGTATGGAATGGCCTCCCGGGACCCAAAAGAAAAAAAAATAATCTAACTTGATTTGTTTTACGAAAAGGCCTCCCAGGCGAGCGCGGCTACAGTGGTCGAGATGGCCTCCCGGGACCCAAAGGCGAAGACGGTTTCCCGGGTCTGCCCGGACCCCAAGGTCTGACCGGCGGGCGCGGAGAAAAAGGTGAAGTTGGCCCGGCAGGGTTTGATGGCGTGCCCGGACAGAAAGGCGCGCAAGGATTTCCTGGACCTAATGGTAAGTTAGGAATGAGTTAGATAACATCAAAAAAAATTCAAAATATACTAAAGATAAATAAAGTTTGGAATAAGTGACTATATAGATGAAAAACGATAGGATATTGATAATAATTTTCAATCCACTAAAGCAGCTAAGTTTTATCATTCAAGCGATTCCTTATTAACTCTTATTATTGTCTTTGCACATATGCAGTTCATTCATTGTTAAATAATTGTCCCCTGAATTTTGTCCTGATTTATACGAGATGCCAAATCTCATCAAATTTAATTGAAATTTTGCGATTTCTTTTGGGAGGGTTCTACCGACCCTAACATTGTCCCCTCTATCACTCCTTCGATTTTTGTTTATTTTTTTTACCGAAGTTTCATGTTTCTTCTTTTTGTTTTTCAAGAAATCTGCCGACCCCTGCCCGGTCCGCCCGGCCCGAGGGGCGATGACGGAGCCGCGGGTGACGACGGACTTCCGGGTCTACCCGGCTTGGATGGCCCGCCGGGCGCGGACGGTTTCCCGGGTCAGAAGGGTGAACCCGGGTAAGAATAAAACATGACCCTTATAAACGTGTTTGATATTTTAATAGTCATAGGGTAAACTAAAGCTGTGCGATGTGTGGCACACTGTCCTGGAACAGTCTTGTTTGCAATAAAAATATTAAAAATAATGTTGACCTTATAAAAAAGGTGAACCCGAAATTAACTTCATGTAATGAGAGCTTTATTAATCCATTTGAGTTCATATAAATTATGTTGACCTAATAATGTTGACCTCTTTTTACTTAGCTTCGACGGTCGCGATGGTGTAAACGGTCTTCCTGGCGAGAAAGGTGAACCCGGCATAGGCAACCTGCGCGGTGAAAAGGGAGACCCCGGTCGGCCCGGAAGTGATGGTTTGTCGGGATTTCCCGGTGAAAAAGGAGATGCCGGTTTCCCCGGTGAACCCGGACGCGATGGGATCTATGGAGCGAGGGGAGAGAAGGGTGAGTGGATATTTGTTTAAATATGATACATATTATATTGTAAAAAAATCGTAAAGTGATTCATTTGAGGGTGTATTATACTCCGAAAAGGCAAATATCTTTTAGTTATCAAGTTAGTAGTTATTTTTTAGTTATCAAGCCTATTCACTAATTTTTATTCGCTTATACATTTGCTAATACAGTTTTTCCCAATAGTAAAATCAAAGAAAACTAAACACATTTTTCCATTGATATTTATCTGGTTTTGCAGGTGCTCCCGGCCTCCCGGGTCTTCCTGGTTTGGACGGTGAACCTGGACTTTCCGGCCGAGATGGTATTGATGGCTTCCCGGGTCTGCCGGGTGAAAAGGGCGAAATGGGCATGATGGGCTTCCCGGGTGAAGGCGGCAGGAAAGGAGAAGCTGGATTTCCCGGCCTCCCGGGTGAAAATGGAGAAGAAGGAGAACGTGGCTTCCCGGGTGACCCGGGAAGGGACGGCGAACGCGGTATGTGTCACATTAAGCCCTGGTTTCTTACGTGTGTGTTTTTGTTCGTTGAATTATGATAAAACATTCTTTGCTAAGAAAAGTTAGTAATAGGCTCTACCTGATATTTTTTTATATATAAAAACAAATTCTAGATTCTGACAATTGGATAGAAAACATATTCAATAGGATCATACATGTAGTTTTAAGAGTTACAAATATATTTTTGAAGAATCGAAGAAAGGTTATTGAAAAATAATTTACTCATTTATATAAATAAATAAATAAATTTTCAATATCATTTTGTTAATATTTACCAGGTGAAAAGGGCTTGAATGGTCTGCCGGGTATCCCGGGTCAAAAAGGTGAACCGGGATCCGTAGCAAGAACAGGAGATAAGGGCGAACCAGGCCTACCGGGTCTGCCGGGAACAAAAGGAGACCGAGGGTTGGATGGTACGTTGTTATTTAATCAGTACATGGCTATGAAATCTTGATTAAAAAGTAATAGATGATTTTAAATTGGTGACAGGGAATAGAAGGAGATCTGGATGTTATGTTGTTATTGAGGGAATTTTAAAATTTGATGGAGACTCGAGTTACCGATTGACGCACACGAAAATAACATAGTTCAGAGACATTTATGCAATATTCTAAAATGAGGAAGCCTATTTATAAAACCATTAAAAACATGAACATGTTTACAAAATTTTATCAAATCAACATATGTGATTTCATCTTAAGGGTTTTTTTTTCCCGAAATCCATGGAGAATTAAAGCAAACTTTCATCATAGAAATATGTATAAAATCCTATTTTAAAACTTATTTTCTAGGTTTCCCCGGTATCAAGGGCGAGCGTGGTCCAGAAGGCCCAGAAGGAAGGGGATTCCCCGGAACCCCCGGAGAAAAGGGAAATTCCGGCCGACCGGGACTTCCGGGATTGCCCGGGGATCCCGGAGAGAGAGGAAGTGACGGAGTTGGGGGATTCCCCGGAGAACACGGATCTAAGGTTAATATTTATTTTTAGAATAGGTATTTATTTGTTTTTAGCTAGAGGCGAACTTCTAATCTATGAATGCGAAACGAGATAATGTTCTAAAATTATTATAAATGCACATGAATTGATGAGGTTTTCACCTCATTGTCGGAATTCGATATTATTGGACATTTATAGGTACAATGTATTTAGTATGTCGCATATCTATGCATTTAAACGAATTTTACAAGAAACAATTAAAGTTTTATATTTTAAATGCTTATAATGTTATACACCCTGAAACCCAACGTTATTATACGGTGTAAATATCAATAAACATTTTGCTTCTTTATACATGTATATATGGAATATAAACTGTATCTTTGCTAATATGATGGGATTGATTGCAGGGTGATTCTGGCTTGCCTGGTATTTCCGGTCGCCCTGGACAAGATGGTATTCCCGGATTGAAAGGTAAAACTTGTTTCATGAATAGTTTAAATTTAATGTTTTATCACATAACTGAAACGCTCAGTAATATTTCATTTTGAATGCTAGCTAGACGATGAAACTGGCAGATTGTTTCAATTATAGCCAGGCTTGTTTCATTTTGTTAAGTTGCTAAAAAAAGTCGAAAATATGAATTATTATGGATATGTGGTTGTTCAAAATAGTAATAAAGAGAAAAAGATGTAAGAAAAAAAACGTAGTAAGGCTTTTAATTATTTAATGAAAATACGATTTTTTTTTCTGATGATTATTAAAACAAAATTTCTTTGAATAAATTAAGCAGTTATAAGATAAACATTTGTTATGAATTAAACAGGCACTGAGGGTGAAGATGGCCTCCCGGGTATCCCGGGTCAAAAGGGAGAACCCGGCAGGCCCGGAATCAGAGGCCTCCCGGGCGACAAAGGAGATGAAGGCAGGGATGGATTCCCCGGTACCCCTGGTGCCGATGGCTTCCCGGGCGAAAAAGGAGCTCCCGGATTCGGTGGCTTGCCTGGTAAGTAGTCGCTCGTAATACATTTTAACTTTTATATATTTTTAGCAAAAATAGTTATATGCGATTTTGCAAAAAAAAATTGGCGATGGTTTTCTTAATAAAATATTTTATGTTTTGAATGAACCCCCCAAATGTAACAATTCGCGCTCTCTCCTTCTGAAATATATCTTTCCAAATCACTTTCTCAATTACTTTGTTCACTATATACTTGATTATTCACAATATATATTTCAATATATTCCTTTTATTCCTCTCGTTACTTTGCGAACATGGCGAGAAGGCGGATACGCGATGTTTCTTTTTATTATACCTTATAATCAATTATCAATGATTATCAATTTAATCTTTATTCAATTAGATTAATATATAAAGATGTATTGTTTGCGTTCCTAGGCAACCCAGGCGACCAAGGCGAGCGCGGTCCCCCCGGAAACGATGGCTACCCAGGCCAACCGGCCTCGCCCTCAATATTCCTTATCAACTTATTCCTTATTCAATTTTGATATATATATATAAATGAATTTTGTTTTTCGTTACTAGGCAACAACGGCGACAAAGGAGAACGCGGTTTCCCCGGTAACGACGGATTCCCCGGTCAACCGGGCGTCAAGGGCAGTGACGGATTTGACGGGCTGCCGGGCGTACCTGGACAGAAGGGCGACCCCGGAACGCCCGGTTTAGACGGGCTGCCCGGCGCAAATGGATTGGAGGGAGAGAAGGGAGAACGCGGTGCACCTGGTGAGGAAAACTAATTTTCCGTTTAGCAAGCTTATTTCTTTATAAAAAAGAGAGAAAAAAACCTCGTTTTGTGCCCGGACAAAAGGGCGAACGCGGAACACCCGGTTTAGATGGGCTGCCGGCGGAAATGGATTGGAAGGGGAGAAGGGAGAGCGTGGTGCTCCTGATAAGCCAAACGGGCACACATTGTTTGCTCGGTTAAATTTCAGTCAAATGATTGTAGGCTTCCCAGCGGAACCTTTTAAACCTTTTAAACCTTTTAAAACCTTTTTTTGTTGAGTGAACCTTTTTTTCACCAAAAAACCTTTTAAACCTTTTTTTGTGCAAAAGCAAGATTTTTTTTTATAATTTCATTTTTTTATATATATATAAAAAAAACACTTATATGTGTTATAAAATCGATTGTCAAAAATTTTGCTCGCGCATGAAAGGGGGTAAGGGGTGTTGTTCGATTCATGTGATAAAAATTATTTGTTTATGTAGTATAGGTGTGAAACGAAGGATTATTTGTTCTGTTACTAAGAATTTTAGACATATTTTTGGCACTTTGAAAGGCCAAAAAAAAGTTATTGAGATTCTGAATAAGAATCAGATCGAAAATACACAGATTGTGGGCGTCCGGTTGGGTGTGCGATCTCAACGATCGCTTGTTTATGTGTTAAACGATTAAAACGAATACATCCATGTTTATTTTAGAGCAGTTTTAAGAACTTTTTAAAACCTTTTTTTCTAGGCAAAAACATTTTAAAAACCTTTTTTTTCCAACACAAAAACCTTTTAGAAACACCTTTTTTTCGTGTATCGGTCGCTTGGAAGCCTGTGATTGTTCAATTTTGCACTTGCTGATGAAGGCGTTTAATTTAGGGACTTTCCGAAGTGTACAGATTGTAGCGAAACAATAATGTCATTTGAAATACAAATATCTTTCGTGTTAAGTGAGATTTGCATTTGTCCAGTGATTTTGAATTCGATATGGATTGGCACTATAGCAATCAAACATGATTTTGCTTTTATTGAATAGGAAAGGCTTTCAAATATTTTGTTTTACTCATTGATAACAATATTTTTAGAAGTGTTATTATCATGATATGCCTCATCGTCTTATTCTCAGCCTCAGAATCGAAACCATGTTGTATTGATCTTAATTTGCAGGATTTGATGGCGCTCCCGGGCGATCAAGCCAAGGCCCCAAGGGAGATCAAGGTCTCGATGGACGACCGGGCTTTGATGGCCTAGCTGGTCCTAAAGGCGAACCCGGCAGGGATGGATTGGATGGCCTCCCGGGAGACAAAGGAAACCCTGGTCGTGATGCGTTGGCCGGTAGACCCGGCAACCCGGGAGAGAAGGGAGATTCAGGACTACCAGGTATGAATAAAGGAAATCAATATATCAAAATAAATGTGAGTTGAATGTTGATTAAGAAAATATTCAGAAAATATAATATATGATATAATATATTATATTATTTTGTATGTTGATTCAGAAAATATTATATCCGTCTGAAGAAGGAATGATCATTGTGACATTCACTGAAACTGTGTAACTCATTGTATACGTATTTTTGATATCAAAACGAAATTTCACAGGTTCTTTATAAGCTATTTGAGTGCGGGGTTTCTTTATCCCAGAAAATTAATGAACTCTTTAGTAACCAACAAAATCCGCACCTTTTTGATATAGGCCTTTATGTTTTCTTTATATTTCTATTTACATAAATTAACATATTCACCAATTTCTATTTCCTGCCCAGGCCTGCCCGGTTTGGACGGACCCCCAGGTGCCGCTGTTTTCCCAGGAGAGAAATCGACAAACAACTCATGATGAAATTAAGCTTCTTTATATTTCTATATATGTATAAAAATCTATTTATAATATACATTTTCTCTGTACAGGTCTTCCCGGTTAGGTCGATTCCAGGGCGCCGCTGTTTTCCCAGGAGAGAAATCGGCAAAAATCATTTAAATGAAATAAAGCTACTTAATATTACTATATACATATAAATTCATATATATTTATAATATAAATTTATTTTGCATCCTTCACAGGTCTTCCCGGTTTAGACGGACCCCCGGGCGCCGCCGGCTTTCCTGGAGAGAAAGGTGACATCGGCTTACCCGGATTCCCAGGCATGGACGGACAACCGGGTCAACCCGGAAGAGATGGACTCCCAGGTCAGTGACCTTTCATTTGGTTTAATTTAGAATGAATTATTATCGCAAAAAGGGTTAGCCGACGGATGTCTCGGGGACTGTTCACATTGTGAAATTATTCTTTCACTATATAAAAGGAAAGGGGCTTCTGAGGGGTTGTGCTATGAGAGAAAACTCTCAACATTAAATAGAAAGAAAGAAAGAGAAAGGTGACATCGGCTTACCTGGATTCCCAGGCATGGACGGACAACCGGGTCAGTGACCTTTACATCTTGTTTACTTGAAAATGAATTATCGCATAATAGGGTCAACCGACTCGTTTCTCGGGGACTGTTCACATTGTGAAATGATTCTTTCACTATATAAAAGGAAGGGTGCTTCTAAGGGGTTGTGTTATGAGGGGAAACTCTTTACATGGTAAAATAAAAAAAAAAGAGAAAGGTGACATCGGCCTTCCTGGATTCCCAGGCATGGACGGTCAGCCGGGTCAACCCAGAAGAGATGGACTCCCAGGTCAGTGACCTATTTTGTGACCTAGTGACCTATTTTGTAAATATATTTTTTAAAACGCTCCATCGTATATTTTTATCATTTTATAAATCCCGACTTTAATTTAAACATCCCGGGCGGACATATCAAGGTATTATTCCATCATATTTACATAAGAGCATGATTTGTTTTTCCTTTGAATATAGGCACTCCCGGCAGCAAGCTCGAGCCAGATATCCCGGGCGGACATATCAAGATATCACTCCATTATTTTCATAAGAGCATAATTTGTTTTAGGCGCTCCCGGCAGCAAGGGAGACCCAGGCTCCCCGGGCGGACCGGGCAGGGATGGCCTCCCGGGAAGGAAAGGTGACCGAGGTCGGGATGGAGAAGAATGTGAAGATGGACGCATTGGTCTGGATGGACTTCAAGGTCAAAAGGGTGAACCTGGAACACCGGCACCTCCGGATTACACTAAAGGTATTAAATAGCTACTTCTGCTCTCCAGGTCTGACAAAATGCATTAAACATCCCGACCCCCTCGTTAACTATAGATAAAAAATAACCAAATGATTTTGAAATAGGATAATGTAACAATAAGGTATACCAACTTATTTCTGCATTGTACATTACGTATTAGAATTTTAAATCAAATATAAATTATTCCGTCAATCATGGGTCATTGGCAGCAAACAAAGTACTAATTTACCCTTGAGAGCTAACGCGGTTTTACATTTTAAAAATATATTTTATTCCAGGTGATCAAGGGCCAAAAGGCGACCGCGGGGAATCAGGCTTCCCGGGCCAAAAGGGCGAGCCCGGATTCCCTGGCCTCCCGGGCGAAGCGGGACCCCGCGGTGATAAGGGTTTGAGCGGTGATCCCGGTCTGCCGGGCTTGGATGGACCACGCGGTAGCCCGGGTCAACCGGGAGAGAAAGGAAACTCAGGCATGGATGGCTTGCCCGGTAGGTTTATTTTCATTTTGCAAATTAAGCTCCTTTTACAAGTGGTGATAAGGGTTTGAGCGGAGATCCCGGTCTGCCGGGCTTGGATGGACCACGTGGTAGCCCGGGTCAACCGGGAGAAAAAGGAAACTCAGGCATGGATGGCTTGCCCGGTAGGTTTATTTTCATTTGCAAATCAAGCTCTGTTTAAAAGGCTTGCCCGGAAGGTTTTATTTTCATTATGCAATTCAAGCTTTATTAAACACATTTTCCTTAATCTTAACAACACGAGGTCGCCCGGGTCAACCGGGAGACAAAGGAAACTCAGGCATGGATGGCTTGCCCGGTAGGTTAATTATTTTTTCAAATCAAACCCTATTTAAAAGAGATTTCAAAGGTTTTGCAATTTATGCTCTATTAATTTATAAGTTCATCTCCCGGATGTTCTAACGCGCAGCCGAAATAATATATTTGATGATACAGCTTAGACCTGACATGTATCACAATTTGTTTCGATATGTTCTCGTTCGTTCTGTTAAGCATATAACTGCTCTCTTTCACGAGTAACCCATTTTATTTGCTTTATCATCTTGTTTTAGGTTTACCTGGCCGCGACGGACCTCCGGGAGAGCAAGGTTACCCCGGACAGGCACTTCCCACAGGTCAGTGACCTTTCTCTAACGTGGTGTATAGTTCGCACCGTTATATAATACTCATCTGTACTTTTTCCACAATGCTTTGTGTTTCATATCATTTTTGATTTAGACGTAATTTTAACAATTTTTTTTAAAGTGCAATACTCGATAAAAACACCATTTTGTAATTAGCTGTTCAAATATAAATTATCAATGTTGATATTCAAATCGAGGCCTCTTACATTCAATTTAAGTAACCGCGACTGGGATTCACGATTGCAAACACTAATTGTGACGTCATAATTTACAGGTCACCTATTGGTACGTCACAGTCAGACGACCAATAACCCACAGTGTCCGTTTGGCTCCACTCAGATGTGGGATGGATACAGTCTGCTCTACATTGAGGGAGATGAAAAGGCACACAACCAGGACTTAGGTGAGAAACGGGATGATTGAATTTACATTCTTGATTTTCTGATATAATTTGTTGCTCCAGGTTCTCTATTCTCTCTCTTCTTTCTCTCGATCTGTTCCTTTGCTCTATCTTACTCTTCTCTCCACCCCCCCCCCCCTCC
>LQRL01039048.1:3247-19468 GCA_001703475.1 Hydroides elegans
GGACAATTTTCCTTGAAATGGTCAAACTATTGTGTAGACTTCTACTTGTTAGAAACAGTTGTAATTATTTTTAGAATTATCAATAACTAAGGATAAACTTTATATGTTTACATATTCTTAATTGTATCATTTGTATTTCAATTTAAAAAATGTTCTTAAAGCAATTGTGTTGTCAATGTTTTGTCCTGTATTTGTATGTCTTGTAGTGTCAGTATGAATGATGTGTTACATATGTGTATAATATAATGAAAAATATATATAAAAATGAAATAAAACAAAAAAAATATAAGAATAATTGTTATTTAGGCTTTAGCTCATATGATCTAACGCCATGTTGCATTATTGGAATTTTCAACCATTTAGACCCCACGATGAGCTAAACATGAGATGTAATCGCTAGTCAGGATGGGAACATTTTAGCTCATCATGAGATCATCATGACCTCACTGTGTTATCTGGAAAAGTAACAGGATAAAAACTAGTTGTTCTACCCATTACAACATCAAAAACATTATAATTCTTACCGCAGTTAATTCCATGGAATTCTGCAGTTCAGAGCTGACGTCCCCGTTGGAGTTTTGGAACCATGGAGCGTTGAGTAAGTCGAGGACAGGAGTATAAGGCACGTCCAGTGCGTCGAAATCGTCTGTAATAACAAAGCGAAGGTAGTCACATCTGGATATTTATCACATATATAAAGATGTTTATTTAAATACGATATGGGAAATTTTGGATGAACGGTATTAATTGGAAAATTATCATATTCCAAATAAAGATAAAGTGCAAACAAGAAGAAAGTCCATTTATAACAATATCATAATATTTGACTAGCTATGTCGAATGCAAATATAAATTCACTCTATACTATACTTATTATACTCATTCCATGCAACCTATATGAACGCAATATTTTTATACAATCTGAATTGGAAGCACATAATGAAAACGAGTAAAATGATTTAAAAAATCTCGATCGAAAAACGAAATCAAGTGAAAGGGCCAGGCTACATTGAACCCTTTATGAGCTTTTGTAAAAAAAAGTGCTTTCAATGTTTTTTTCTCATATGTTACTTCAAAACACGTCTCGCCTCTATAACCTGTATAACTCAACTTGTGATTTGAAAATATCCATAAGGGATTTATTGAAAAACACGAATTGTTAAGTGAAAAGTTCGAAAAGCTTCAAATGTGACCGGCCTCTAATTGCGAATACATACCTGCAGCTCGCCTCACCCTTTGGTGACTGGTTTGGTCTACAAAATATACAAGGCATTTCTGGAGACTGGTTTATATTTTACAATATAAAATTGATACAAAGACTCTTTACTAACATACAGTCAAATCAAAATTAAATATTCAAATAATGAAAATAAAGAAGCGTTTGTGAAACACAAGTAGTCCCAAAAAATAGCCAGCAAAAAATAAAGGTATTGTCTGGTGGCTTTCAAAATACACAATTTTTATCCCTTTCGGTTTATTATTAAAACGAAAAAAAATCAGATATTCAAAATGTTCGTTTGTGTTTTATCATAATGGAGCAAAACCAAAGATATGATTGAAATATGATTACCTACCATTGTTCCATGAATCGTGTCGCCTGAAACAAAAATATATGGATAAAGAGATTTCATTTAGCATAAGCTCGGTTTAGCAACTTATCATATTTTACTTACTGATTCAATAAGAATAATATTGCTATTAATTGTTAATGAAAACTGTTGTCCCAATAGTGTCGGCCAAATAAAAACGCAACATATGTTTAAGTTCTCATACTCGAAACTTGCTATATTTATTGAAGGGAGACAATTGATCCGTTTAACGTTTGAAAAGGACTCCATAAGTAATAATTTTACTATTTCTCTCAAATAATCAAAACAAATGTGAAAATGGCACAGCTTTTCTAAACAAGCAGGTCATCAATACGTTCCAATTGAATAACAAAGTTCCATGACTAATTCTGAAACATAATTGTATTCGGGATTTATTGTAAGTGACGACCAAATGACTGCAACCATCCCATACTACACACCACACCTTTTCGTTTCCAAGTCCCTTGCTTATTGTGCCCTCCTTCTCCACCACTAACGAATTGTATCATCAATATTCTTACTTTATAGCTCTTTTGAATTAATGTTAGATTATTTATGATAATCGAATGTAAACTATACGTTAGGTAAACGTTGGATCAATCCCTCGATTGTTCCTCATATATTTCAATTATATACATCATTGAATTGCATGTTTTATAAACAAAGTCTATCTTTTTATACATTTCTATATTTTAAAGATAATAACCCCCCTTCGTTTTCTCCGCCCGATCCCCCTTCCCTTCCCTTCCCTTCCACACACAGCTGCATTGGACTTCATATTTTATATACATTTCTATTTTTTAAAAGATAATGACCCACCGTGTTGCCCTTCGTTTCCTCCGCTCACTTGCGCCTCCCCCTCCGCCCCCAGCATTGAGTTGTTCCAGAGTGTTGGCGTCAAATTCCTCGACAAGCGCCGTCAGATTGAAGCTTGAGCTCAAGTCTGTTCTTGTTCGGCGCACGGGGTTCAGGTTGCAAAAGCTCACGGCTGGGAAGGTCACGTCGTCGAATATCACCTAAGGAAGAAAAGTAAATTGGCAAGTATTATCATTTGGCTTAAGTCTAAATAGGAGATTTTCATTTAATTTCAGCTGACATGATAAGCGGTTATTTCAGTGACGCTGACTTCGGGGAACGTAGTCGTCGAATATCACCTAAGTGAGGAGAATTACTTTTGTTTGTATTATTATTTGGCTAACGTCTGAATGGGAGAATTTCTTTATCTTCAACTTATATGTTAAGAGAGCATTTCAATGACGCTGACGGCGTGTAGGTCACGTTGTCGAATTTCAACTTTGATAGAAAGAAGTTATGTGTCAGAATGAAACTGATCTTTTCAGTCAAACAAGATCTTTTCATGTGAGTTGGTTTTTGAATGACACGAAGAGGAAAGACGAAGTTAGTTGAATTCTTAGTTCTACGTCGTCGAATATCACAGGAGAAAGAATAGAAACAGAATGTCTGTTGGTACTTGTAAACGTCGTTACAATTGAAGGGCTCCGTGCAACAATGTGTTAAGTCTGAAATTGATGTTTCGAGAAAACTCCAGCTTAAGATATTAAAATAAAACTGGAGCTAGCATAGTTATTTATAGGCCGATTTCTATGCAAAAAGTATGTGGTGAATGCATTTACTCACGCGCATTGCAATGTGAAAATAAATTGTAATAAAACATATCAATTAAGTTTTATTAGTGAAAAGAATGCAAAATTGACCATGCAAGTCTATAAAACACGTTTTGACTAGATCATTCTTAGCGTGCAACAAAATGTTAAATTCAATTCCATTGGTCTTATACAGTTAACTAAAATTTAACACAATGTTGCACGCGAAAACGGCAAAATGCGAATTATGCTAAGTAAATAAAACATTTTGTTGCACGGAAACAATCGCACAAAAAGCGCGCGCTATATAAGCTATAGTAGACTTGTGCTAAGTCAATATAACACAATGTTGCACGGAAATATTTTGCGAAAAAGTGTGTGCTATATAAAACAACTGTGGCTTATGTTAAGTAAATAAAACATTTTGTTGCACGCGGAATGTGAAAAACTTGGCACTTAACACAATGTTGCACTGAAAAAATGTTATCTATCGGGATAGATAAGATATAAGCTTTACACAAATGATAGATTATATCGACATGAGTATATTCCAAGTAAAAAATCCAAACCATGTTAAGTAGACTTAACACAATGTTGCACGGAGCCCTTCAATTATTGTTAGAAAACGTGGTATTGCGTTAGCTGGTATATTTTAATTGGTTTAGTGTAAACCAAATCACACTGTAAGCTATTATTTTGGTGTATCGCTTATTTGAAATTTAATTAGGAAAGCCGGTTTATTAAATATGAAATAGAAATTCAATTTAACATTTTATCTAAACAAAATAAAACAATGAAACAGGGACTACATCCATATTAAAAAGGACTGGTTGCATCAGCTTTTCAAAATGTTAAAATTATTTATTTCAAAATGAAAAATGGGAAAGATAAATTGCCTCACACGCCATTCAAACATTTGACATAGCAATATATCAATTATATCACCAAAGCACAACAATAAACATACATCTTCCTAAACACCTACCGTTCTCTCGGTAACCATTGGATACGCCAAATAGAGTATAATCAAACTATACAGCTGGTAGATACAAAACGACAGCGTACACGTTACTATGACGCCCCAGAGCACTCGCAGCCAAACGTAACTCGAAGACGCCACGCGCGCACAGCCATGGGCCGAGGTATTCTCAGCGTAGTCTTTTACGGTATCCTTAACTTTACCCATAGTTTGGGTTATTAAGTGGGTAAGTCTTTATCAAAACTCTGAGGTTTTATCCGTTTTGCTTTTGCTAATTTAAATCTATATCATATAGATAAACGAGTGGTTTAATGATCGCATTGAAAAGAAATATCTAATTACTTTTGATTAAGGTAATTTCATTTCTTGGTTTGATCCTAAATTGTATCCGTAATATGCATAAGATTGATTAACTCTTTTCTTGTAAGTTTGATAAAGAAAATAACGTTTCAATAAATTGTACCCACACATATTTTATGATACTCTTCTATATTTCTAACCATAACTAAAATTAAGTATTTTGACATTTTTGAACGATAATTTGGTTGGAATATGGTTGGATTATGCGTTACCTTAAACGATAATGATATGATTCCAGAAAATATGATTAAGAAAAATGATATCCCGAACGTCGAACGCACATTGTCTCTTGTAACAATGCAGCGGCACTTAAGGGCAAATATTGGCAAAGTTATTGGGTGGAAACCAATTCAATGTATTCTTTGCGTTGTGTAACAGTAAATGTAAAATAATCATTATTTGCAGATGTTCTGGATTCCCATGCAAGAATTTCAGGCAATATCTATAGAGATCGCATTTAAGAAATGAATAGAACTGAATAATTGTCGTATATTTTTTGACACGATTTGTTTAATTTTTAGTTTAGGTCAATTTTTATAGGTTTAAGCATTGCCATCATCGATAAGTTTGATCTTTTCAATAATAATCCCTAATCAAATGAAACAATGCGCGAACAAACGATCGCACATAGAATCTGCGAAAATAACCAGCATTATTTGTTATGTTTTAAGTACAAATATAGCGACCAGGGCCCATATGCATGAAAAATCTTACATGTCTGAGTGCACTTACATTCTAAGATCTACATCGATATCTCGGTTGATAATTCGAATATCTGATTTGGAGCACTATGAATAGCTTGAACTCACTTCGAAAATCATAAAAGTAACTGTTTCATCGCAATAATCTAGCCATGGATTTAGATTTAACCTACTGACTTAGAATGTAAGTGTACTCAGACATGTAAGATTTTTCATGCATATGGGCCCAGGTTTTCAGCCATTGTTTGGATCTAAATAATATTCGCGCTTGTTCTGAACACTCGGACTGCCTTGATCGCGTGTCATTTGCGATTCTCATAATGAGCTAATTTAGAAAACCGGTAAGTTTCAACGTGAAATTATCATAAAAAATAATTTTGTGGTGCTATTTGTTGCAGCAGCATGACTAAATTTGGAATTTGGCACACATTTATATCAACGATAATAATTCATCAATTCTTTTTTTTACATATGTTTACTTTGAACGGACATTTATGCGATGATGTTTACTGTCCATATACAGACAAATATATTCACTAATACTCTGACTACTGTGACAACTACCGCTACTACTATTACTACTACTACTACTACTACTACTACTACTACTTCTACTACTACCACTTATGATAATAATGATAAATTCACCCTTATACATCGGTGCTCATATTGTGTCAGCATAAGTATTCAGAATAAATGGAAAATAATGTGGTTCTAGTGTTTATCATTAAGTGATTTTAGTAGATTTCATATGTAGATTCTACATATACTCTCTATGATTCGGGTTTAATGTTAAAGTTATCTTCATTTTATGCATTTTTATAGCTCTTCAGATAATTTTGTTTAATCTTGTTTCACATCTGAGAATGCTCGGGGTAGAATTCTAAGGTTTTTAGGAAACTGGAATAATAGATTAATTCCCGACCACTGACTTTTAAATGACAAACAATCACTATTTTAAACAGACTTCCAAATATAATTATCTAGATTATTGGAAAAAAAACATGTAGAATTGTATTGATTAATTATAGATCAAGTATTTAAGTATAGTCTATGATCTAATTTGAATATTGCAAATCATGATTTCGAAATTAAAAAAATATTTTTGAAATAGTTCTTAATTTCTATGAAAATGCAACCTACAAATTCAAACGATTCGACAGATCAACCATTTTTCCTTAAATGGTATGGCAAGGTTATTATTGCAGTGATTCTAATATATTTTACATATGTACTCATGCATGGAATATCTATAGTTAAACACACAGCAGAAAATATACCGATGTACAGTAGAATGGATAATATTGTTTCGGATCCCTACTCCGACATGTCCAGAACAAAGAATATCACATTGGATACATTGACCGTGTATAAAACACAAACAAACCTATGTTCGCAAACCGAACGCAAACGGTTGATTGCCAACGTGTGCTCCCACATATCGAACCGCCAACGAACGCTTAACGCATCTTTTGTCATAGATGATAAGCATCGTGTCGCCTACTGCCATATCCCGAAAGCGGCCAGTACCACATGGTCAAAATTAATGGTATTAGCCGTTAACAGACAGATTCAACCGAACGAGGAAATACCTGGGGTTCATCATGAACACAAGTTAGCTAAATACGGACTTCGTGTTTCTAAATTCGATTCTAGTTTTGAGAATTACACTAAATTTGTGATTTTGCGTAATCCGATTGATCGATTTGTATCCGCGTATTACAATAAAGTGCAACTCTTGGATTTGAAACAGAAGAATTCGCGGCGGTTAGAGAAGACATTAAGGACCTTGAGTGGCGATCGACTAGAAAAGCCGGATCTGAAGAATAAATTCCGTTTTGTGCCATTTCCGGTTTTCAGCTCCCTGGTATTAGATGTCAATGAATCAATGCCCATTCCAAAGGATTGTCACTGGAAGAGATATGCGCATTTATGCAATCTGTGTGAAATTAAGTAAGTTTCTTAAAGATAACGCTTTGTCTTTTTATCGCAAAATCGTTTCTTGTTCTTTTTCTACATTATAATGTTTACACTTGCGATAATGTTTGATTACCGCAACGAAGTTAAGTGGTTTTAGCCCTTATTGGTTCGATCCGTGTCGCCAAACACTGTAGCGCAATTTACTGTCGATTGTTCGAGCTTTCGAAAGCGAATTGTCCACTCGATCAGCTAGATAGTTTTGTTATGCATTAAAACCTAAAACTTAAAGCGTTTTTTACAGGTTATAATTTTTTTTTTCGAAAAATAAAATGTGTATAAATGGCTATCGTAGTGATATTTTTTTTTTTAATTCTGAAACCAAAGTGCTTTTTCAATTTTCGCGTTTTTGTTTTATGACAGCTATGACTACATATTAAGAGTTGAAACCATGGCTCACGATGCCAACTTCATTCTTCCTCTACTTGGCCTCAATGCATCCGTTCTCGCCAGTGCAACGTCGAATGTGGAACAAAGACGTCCAACCGAACAGACAAGACGAAATAATATGGGCAAGAAAAATATTGATATTTTAGGCGAATTATCGCTCGCTGAAAGGAAGAGGTTGAAGGGATATTATAGAGAGGAGTTGGAATTGTTTGACTATGGTTTTGAACCGGAATCGTATTCGGTTACATGTGGATCACAAGAACTGCCCGTATGTTGTTGAGAAGCGTGTTTGTTTTTGTTTATTTAGTGACATTGAATGTTAATTATGCTAAATGTATGTTGTTAAGTTTTGAGGATATTTTTTTATATAGTTTCTTTAGTTTTTAATTATGTAAAACAAACATAGTTTGGTTGTCAGTTTATTCATTGATTAAAGACCGAGCTCAAGTATAAAAGGGGAGAATGCAGACCAATAAGAGCATTCAAATGCTCATTAGTTTCAGTTTAACATTCAAAAAAATGAATAAACGTTATTTCACTTTTTATTCATATTCTAGGTTAATTCCATGAATGAATTTTTGTCCATTGAAAGAATACTTTACCTTGCAAACTATCATTCCATTTTTAATGTTCAAAGGTTTACCATTACTTAATAAAATAAAGTTTAATCAAATATATTTTGAACAATTTAAAATAATCACGTGATATACAAATATACTTAACGAAAAAAAAAACATATTTAGTTAGGCGTGAGAAGGTGCAAGTTTTTTAACATTTATAAAGGCTACATTTTGCTGAGAAACAAAGATCGAAACAGCGCCCAATTTAGCAAATATATATTTGAAATATTTTGTGCGTGATTTTGATATTAAATGAGCAACATGCCTTGAAGAAATGCTTTGTGATTCATGTTTTATCCATGAACATGTTTAAAATGCTCAATTGAAAAATGAACGCTAGTATTCGTTTGCTGTTTACAATCGCAAGCCTATGATAATATGATGATTAATTAATGATAAATTGGGTTGAGTCTAGTTTTGGGAATTATCACATAAACTCTAGTCTGTTCAGTGCCCTTGAGAAGCATTTTTTTTATATTTAATTTTCCGAGCTCTAAGGGAATGCACAACTACATCGACCTCTATCTGTTGTCGGTCGGTTTAACTTTAAGATTCTGGCGATTTGATTCTTTACTGTATGAAACTGGAAAACGTACAATGAGTATTGTTTTAATAATACATGTAGTATTATTGGTTTTTTATGTCGCCCAAGCATAGGTGGCCTCTGTGTGTTTTTTCTTTCACACTTTTATGCACTTCTGTCAAACAAGTATCTTTTCTCACCTTCTGTAATTATCGCTTTTTGGGGGGCTCGGTAAACTGACCTCAGCTGTTGTTTGGATTCAAATTTCAAATACAACCAATCACGTGTCCCTGGATCCCTATGGCCTTAATGCAACTATCTTATTTTGAAATCCCTTGTCACTTTGCTTGTTGCTCGCTCGAAAGCAACAAGTCTTCTTCGCTCGTCCTGCTTGAAAATTACCACACCCACCCATCCCATTATTTATTCATATTTTTTTTTTCATATATCGCGTTTTCATTAGCCATTCATAAATTGTGTTTAACTCAACATGTAGTTCTCGTAGTGGTATTTTTAGTAGTTAAATCACGTTTATTTATGCTACATGCGCTCTATTAATTGTTTTACTAAGCACCAAATTCATGCGCGCTTATTATGCTTTATCATAATTGCAAATAAATAAACCTGAATGTTCCAAAATCAGATAAGACATTTTATTTATGTTTATAGTTGTTGTATCTCATCTTTATTATAATAATATTTCATTAATGTATAATATACATATCAAGTTAAAACTACAGAGGACACCGTCAAAAATATGAGACATAATACACAATTTATATTGTGTTTGCGTCTGTGTCTGTTTATCTTTAAAACAAAGAATTGAGATTTCACACTATATTTGTCACGCACTCTTTTTACTATTTTAATATTTCAATCATTTTAGTTATGTGATTTTCACGGGAATCGTAACTGAAAATAAAATTTTTATATGTTCGACGAACGAATATAAATAGAAGAAGTACAATAATATTAGATTTTAAGTGTTGTGCAATGTTATCTTTGAGGAAGTTATGCCCACGGAAATATAAGAAACTCCGTCATCGTGTTTTTTTGGCCCAATTATGACAAACCGAATTCACTTACACTGCTGCCAAATACAGTGAATATGTAAACACATGCTGACTAAACAACTGCACTCTTTGAACACAAATAAGTTGATAATTCGTCACAAATGCGGATATTGTAATAAGAATTCTAATAATGATATCCTTAAACAACAGAGAAGTCGGTAATTACCTATTGTTTCCATTAGATTTGAAGGATATAATAACATATTTATTTATTACAATCAAATTAAACCATAAAAGGTATGGATTATCCATCGCATATTATAAACATCATTTGGATATTATTTTCTTTTCAACTACTTATTGGTCATGAAGTAAACGCAGGTAGGTTTAGCTTTTTAAATAGAAAACATATTTCAACTGATAAATTCCTTATCATTATAAAGAACCTATTTTGTTTTAAATTACTGTGTGCCAGACGCACGGCAGTATAAGAATTCATCATTAAAGACAGCGTTACATGAAGACGTAGTCTAACATTGGTGTCTATCCAACATCCATCGATACACAAAACCTGTCTGTGCTGAAACCTATTTATTACACAAAGCAGATTATTTGCCCATAGAATCTTCTCATCTTTCTAGGTGGCGTTCGTCGTTACGGAGAGCACGAATATTACATAAGCACCTACGCTGCGACCTCGTTTAATAATGCGCGACAGAGATGTTCGAATAACGGGAGAGGAACGCTTGCGATCGCGGCCACGCAGTATGAACGAATGGTTATCGATGCCATTGCCCGGGACTTTAAGTAAGTTTGAATGCATAATTATAGAGAAGATGACGGTTTCTTTAACATGATTATAATCATTTTTTTTTTATATATATTTAATTCGAAACCACTTTAGAAATAAACATTTACATACATGTTTAAGTAGCCCTTTTATTAACCCAGCTTTCGTGAAACGATAACTGGGTTTGTGCAATCTGTCGGCGTCGTCCGCCGTTAGTTAGTTAGTTGTTTAGTAAAATTTTCTCTAAAAACCAATCTCCTCTCAAAGTTTTGGTTGTAGAGCTTTCAAACTTTAACCAAAGCTTCTTTATGGTATCCTCATACTGGCTACTGCTTTATAGGATGATTGACCCACGTGGGTCGCCATGGTGAACTTGGTCGTTTTCGCCAATTTGGTCTTCTATATAGAGAAAAACGCTTTGCTTTGGAACCTATCTCCTCCCACAGTTTTAATTATAGAGCATTCAAACTTTAACCAAAGCTTCTTTATGGTATTTTCATACTGGCTACTGCTTTATTGGACGATTGACCCACGTGGATCGCCATGGTGGACTCGTCCGTTTTCGCCATTTCGGTCTTCTATATTATAAAAAAAACTCTTTGCTTTGGAACCTATCTCCTCCCACAGTTTTAATCATATAGTATTTGAACTTTGACCAAAGCTTCTATATGGTATCCTAATACCGGCTACTGCTTTATTGGACGATTGACCCATGTGGGACGCCATGGTGGACTTGGCCGTTTTCGCCAATTCGGTCTTCCATATAATAAACAAATCACAAGCCAATTCCGCATGACCAAACTCCGTCTGCTATCGGTAAGACAGGTCTGGTGGTGTTTATTATATACACGACCAAAACTACCGATAGCAGAAAAGGTTGGTCAGGCCGGGGCTTGTGTCTTTGGCGATTGACTCATCTTCTATCCAATTGTGGACGTATTTTTCTCATTGAATCATTGATTTGTATGTATGTTTAAACAAATGAATAACATAAGACTTTTGTTTTACCGGCGTATGGATTTACACGTACCCGTCAAATTTCATCAAACAATTAACAAAAACCCGTTTGCTAGTACTTAAAAAGAGTTGAAGCCATATCTTTAAACTAAAGCTGGGTCATTGTCCTTGACAATCTTGTTTTTTATAATATATATATGCATTTATACATGTATTTCATTGCCTGACGATCCGCCTATTTTTGTTTATAATACAATATAAAGTTACATTCAATATTGAGAACTAATATACAGTTTTTTAAATATAGTTTTATTAAACCCATAATATATTACTTGCGACCGCTTACATAATAAATCAATATCTATTTTCACATAGCACCGACCTTCTCATTGGATTACGCAATTCCGGAAACGCCCAATGTACGTGCGACAGAAGTAGCGTCGAAGCATGCAGCGAATGCCGATCGCGGTGGCGCTGGATTGACGGGTCAGATGTCTCAATTAATAACTGGCTTGGACATGAACCCCAGTATGATGAAGCGTGTGGTCGCGTGGTGAGGGAAGGAAGGTGGGCGGCGAGGGACTGCGAGGCGCGGTATAGATTCCTCTGTCAAAAACGTGAGTATAAAAAAGTGCCAATGTACCGGACCCATTTTTGTCGCTATGCGTTGTGTTTTATGTAGGATTTTCCATGAGAAAAATACGCTATGGAAAAAAAAGTTAACGTTTTAAACCATAGGTGCATATATACGTATATACATGTACATGTTTTACCATGGGTTATAATTTGAAACAAATGTTAATGCTAATAGGAAATATTTTTCTTTACTCTAAGATTTGATTAATATTTATTTTGGTAACAACCAAACATGAAGTGAGCAAATTAAAGTTTCCACAGAGCGGAAACATAAGCCGTATCTTTTGAGCTGATGCCTCAAAATATACGTCCTGCTGACTAGACATTAACCTTTTCTTTCGTTCATTTGATGTATAGACCTCTGCCAAGATGTCACCTGCATCCATGGAACTTGCATGGCAGCCGAAGGAGCGGCACGTTGTGATTGTGAACCGGGATTCACGGGCCAGTATTGCGAAACAGGTTTGCAACAATTGTGGTTATGTTTTTCTTATTAGGTAAAATGGAAAATCTACATATGATCGTATATATTTAAAATGTCACGTGCAAAATGCAAAATTATTATCATTGATAAACTTTATGTTTCATTGACAACTTTAAATATTATATCCAGATAGCCATACAAAATCTTTTGTCATTGGCGATACTATTTATTATTTGATAAAGCTACAGACAACGCTAGAACAAAACATAAATCCAAAAATTATAGCAATTAGATGAAACACAAATCATTAGAGACTATTATTCTTCTACAACTCGTTGATGAACTTAATGTTGTGCTTTTGTTCTAGATATGTGCATGGTCCTCGGGTGTATAAACGGGGACTGTATTCGTGGCAATAGTTCAGTTCATTGCGAATGTCAACTAGGTTTTGCCGGAGCAACATGTGAAACAGGTAGGTATTTTTGATAAAACAATTTGAAATAAATCGTTTTGTTCCTTTTAGAATATTGCGAAAATTTAAAGAGTTTATGTGAAAACAGTATATTACATTGAGAAAATTCTTCAGATTATGATATCATTGAACACAATTCGTTCACAAAAAACTCTTAGCCTTTTAGGAAAGCCTGCGCACAGCTTGTTCTACATGTAGTTGTTTTTACCTTACTTTAGCGTATTTCAGCAACTTGTGTTGAATTGACATTGTATTCATTTTAATAGATAATATCATGTTAATTTCTCATTCCCTCTCATTAGAATTTTTTTCTTCAAGGTATCAATGAATGTGAATCTGAACCATGTCAAAATGGTGCAATTTGTATAGATGATATCAATGAGTATTCATGTAATTGTACACAAGGTTTCCATGGTGACCATTGTCAACATAAAGGTAGGGATACAAAAATACATCATCATTCATTCAGATTTACTCAGAGGAAACGTCATATATTAATTTCTGAATATGTTTTGGTATTCTTAATGCATTTTAGCGAATTAAGTTAAGAAATTTATGTAAAAAAATAAAACTGATTATTGTTGTATGGCATACTTGGATGGATGTATTGATTTAAATTGAGCACACTATTTATTTGTTGCAGCATCCAAAAATAGTAAAACAAGCAGGATTGACAGTTTGAACACACAAGGTAAAGTTATGATTTCCTTAGACACCTTATGTAATAATTTTATCTCAAAATCATTTAAAAAACTACATAAAACAATTGATTAAAATGATTTCATACACATGTACCTGTACCGTGATGCTGAGGTCTAAATATCATTTACAAGGATTTTTTTATTCATCTTATATTTATCGATTAACTGATTGAATGCTAAGATTTATTTTTAACTCCTATTCTTCGGCGTTTTGTAACCAATTCAAAAGAATAACGTTCCTTTACCATTTCTACCGCTTGTTCGGTATATGAATACATGTAGATTTTATAGCATTCAATAACTGAAAAAATCTAATCTATATGCTCGACTAAATTAGTTTGTGTCTATTTTGTCAAAAATAACACTATCAATTTCTTAATTTTATTGTTTCAGCTTTGGAAATCACACTTATCATTTCAGCGATCATTGCTTTTCTAACATTTATCGGTATGATAGCGATGATAATCGCCTATATAAACTCAAGGTATGTAATGCAGGCTTTTGTGTGTTAAAATTGAAAGGGGGCAAATGGATTAACTTTCAGTGGTTTTCAGCTTGACTTTGATTTAGGGTGATCTATGTGGCTGTATCTTTAAAAAAGTGTAAAAAAAACCGATCGCTAGCATGCCTGAGGCTGCCTCCAAATTTAAAAGTGCTTCAATGACCATATATTCATCAAAATATGAGGATTACTACTTTATTTAACCTTAAAAAATATGAATATTATAATTTAACATCTTCATTGTTTCTTGCTAATATGAAATACTATATGAGTGCACTTTACATTGTAGGGGATATGTATGAGCCGACTATAGTATTTTGCACAGGTATACCTGTGCAAAATTGCTTCCTTATGCTTTCGAAACGGATCACCGAGCTTCATGGTCTCATATATCTAATAGATTTATGATTCGAATTACTGAAGAAATACACATGATAGACCGTTAGAAAATGTTTATTCTAACATTCCAAATCATCGTCGTTACGGGCGTACCTACTTCGTACTTGTTCGTGGGGAGTGTTAGCAAAATCGAACGCCTTTGTCTTTGATGTGAAATAATTTGCCATGGACACTTGTTGAGTAAGGAATACAGCCGTTTTACCGACAACAGGTGATTGTCATGACTGGTTGTGCATGATACTACCAATGACAAACATTTTCATAGATGGACTATGTGAAGGGCACGCCACGACGTGTTTTTAAAAGTTGTTTATCACATAAAAATACCATTTTTATTTAACAACAGAATATAGATTTTAGAACATCAAAATTTTGCAAAAATGTGTTAATTTTCCATGCCAGCTGGGCGGTACATCCCCTTTTCTAGCCAGCTTGGAACAGAAAATGAATTGCGAAATTTGAAATGTGAAATAAAACTAAATTACCTATCATTTATTGTAAATAACAGTTCATCATACGATTACAAGCAAGTTTGTTCAATTTCGAAATGAAAAGGTGTTCGGCAAACTGTTCAAATCTCTTAGCTAGAAAGAATTTCCTCTAAATTTCCAATCAGCTTGAATTTGGCTGGGAAGACCTTTTTTGGGAACAGCTCGTGAGGTGCTCTTCGACTATGTGACTTTATATTTTTGTTATTGTACCCTCAAATGTGATAAGTGTGTGCTTATACTGAGTTATCATTATATTTATGCAATAAAAAAAAACAGTATTATTTTGTTATATCAAAATATATGTTTTGTTATATCAAAATATATATTTGAAGTGATAAAAAACGAAATAAATAAAAAAACACATAACCAAAATGATACTTAATTTGTCAGCTTATTACATGCGGTTTGTAGTAATTTCACTTAACTATCATATAGCACAATGTTTAAACAAATTATTGCTATGTATCTCAATCTGAAGACGCCAACTGACATAATAATGACATAATTTAATATCAGCCATTTTATTTTACTGTAACATGTTCATCTACTTATTTGTTTACTGTTTTGATAAAACAAAAAAAAAACAAGGCCTATAAACTTGAAAATATATACTATATATACTGCTTATACAGATGCTTGATGTACAAACAAGCGGCGAGTGTGGCCATGCCCTTATGGTTGAATGTCATATACGGCTTAAACAATATAGTTTTTGATTACACCAAGTATGCTTAGCATGATGTTATATCATCTCAGCAATCCAGAATGAATAGTCAGATTGTTTTAACATTGCTGATATGACTTGTGGTACAAGTCAGTACAATGTTGCAATAGAAGTGTGTCTTGAATTAAAGTCGGTCAAACGGCGTAGTCCGCGATATACATGATATAAATTATAAGTTCTAATAATCTGATATTTCTTATATTTGTACACCTAATAGGTGTATGTATTGGCTAATAAATGACAAGGTTTCAATTTTCAATATTAAATAGTAAATGAAATATGACCATTTGAATCAACTCCACCGTCGGTCATCAGTGTTTTTAATTTACGTCGGTCACTTTTAAATCATCATATTTAATTCGCCGAAGT
>LQRL01039076.1:0-25107 GCA_001703475.1 Hydroides elegans
TGCGTATAAGTATACATAAGGAATATATCAAGTATAAGAATATTTATATTCGTATACTTATATATTAGTGCATATTTCTTACATACGTTTATACGTGAAAACACCCCCACCATATGCGCGCATTCAGTGACATTTTTAATCTGGAATTCTAATGCCCAGCATCAACACAGTTTGGGCCTTTATATAAAATATGGATACTGTCGGTACCTTAAATAGAGCAACTTCAAATAATCCCGGAACTAGGTAAATGTCCACATAGTTTCCAGAGGCTAATCACCTTTTTATGTTTTTTTTTTTCAACGAGACAGGACATCGCTCTGTACGCTCGAAGCCATGTATGATGGAAGAGGATAGATACTCAACATCCGGCGGCTGGCCATATTAGGGAGATTATATGGTTTCAGCTCATTTGAAATTCAGGAACCAGATAGAAATTATATGAAAAGAGTTGTCTTGCGAAATGAAGGTTTTGGTTTCGTAACTTTCATTTTACTTTCTCAAATATGCTGCTTTCAATGTTTCAAATACAAACATGTATTTATAGACATTTATATACGGCACATCGAATCGCAATAAATGAGTCTTCGAAACCTCCTACATGGCAGTACTGGATTGAATAGATTTTAAAAGGGGAGTCCAAAACGCTTTTGAAAAAAAGGCAGCGAAGGGTTGTAAGATAGGGAACAATTGAAGAGGGATTGTAATGAGAGGGTCAGAGATATGGCAAAGACTAAGATTGGTTTGATAATTGGCGAGTTTTGACCACAAGGTCCTCCCTAATATGGTTTATTGTTGAATTGTTGTTGTTGAATTGTCACAAAAAGGTTTAATGGGAGGTTCGATGATTATTTTGATTTATGTCTGCATCGGTCTTGACTTCTGCCAACATAACAGGCAGAATACGAGCAATGCTTCAAATTTAATGACGGGTTTTGTAAAATGCATAAAAACGCATGCATCGAACGACTGAGTAGAATGTCAAATGTCAGATGAGTAGGAAAAGGATAAATGATGACTTGTTTGCATTATTTAATGGCACGTTCAAATAGGCGTTTGTATGAAAAGTCATCCAACGAAAATCCCATGAAGAAAAATATAATAGAATATAGCTAGACTCACCATATTGGCAATGTTGCAACCTAAATATACTTAAATATACTAAATAACCAAGAATAATCCAGATTCTTTTATATAGAATATTGCATTGTCCGTCGAGTATTTGGAACGTTCATGATGATAAATATGAAATAAACAGGTTATGTAACCAAGAGTGAGTGTTATGGCTAAAATTAATGTGCGATACATGTATTATAATATTCGGTGTTGATTGGGTACATTTACAAAATGAATCACTGGCCACTACCGACGGAGTGAACCAACACGAAGCAAAGCCAATTGCTTGTTTTGCAAATGTCTTATCTAATTATGATTCGATTTTGTCTTCTGCAAAGTCGCATGACGACACAATAAGAACTTGGTGACATGTCCCCGAAAGAGAAACAACTTAAATATTGACAAAATAATCTTTTTGTACTTAGTAATGAGATAAATACAGCTGCGCTAACCAACATGACTTTGTCAAATTACTCTTTTTGTAGTTGCAGTGACGTTTTCGAAAAACAGAAATAATTGTACCTTCTTTTACCCAAAGCATTAGTCCTGTTAGTTGTCATCAGTTCAAGGATCATGATAAAAAGTCTACTCCCTGAAGACCCAGTTTTTCCACAGGTTTCTATTTAAATCTTTGAATTGCAAAAAAACCTTTATTGGTTGATTATATTTTGATCACATATTGTTTGCCCTTGTGTTTCCCTTTGCAACAGGCTGCAAAATAGCCGTTAAGATAATGATGCAAATCAAAGTAAAAAATGTTAAAGTAAATATATGCAATACATGTCAAGCGTGACAAATTAAATACTTTGGTTATGATATAGCCTGTAATAAAGAGGGTTTTGTCCCCTAGTATCTTGGTTACGATATAATATAAAGCAAATCATACTGAGCTGTAAACTTTAACAGTAACAAGGTCATAAAGAATGTTTAAAATCATTACTAATATGTACAGCTATTTTTATGCACCTATCAAAAAGTTAAAAAACCAAACTGTTTTTCAAATTTAACTTCATTTTATAACACCATTTGCCAAGATAATGCAATATTAGAAATTTGGAATGGTTGAACCTTTTCACATGAATCATTAACGTCGTTGCAAGCAGCTAAGAAAGGTGACATTTGTCTGTTCCACAAGTTGACAGAGTAGATTTCAGTGAGCAGATGTTAGATTAAATACAAGCCATACAATTGAAATAAGACTAATTTGTTGAGAGGATCTGAAACAGGCATCTCTCATAAATAACTGATAAAATCCTATGCTTATTTTGTGCTCTTTGCACAACTATTATTATATCTTTAACTCAATATGCTATTTACTAGTATTTTTATTTTCTACAACATATATGGTTTTGTCCTCTAATTGGCTGAGTACAAATGATAAAAATATCAAAATATTTCAAATTAGTTTCATTTGTTGACAATGTCTCATTTGTGGGTTTTCGTACAGCAATAACCTACTGGTTTTATTTCTTTTTAGCTCTTTCTATTATTTCATTCTTTTATGGTTTCTTGGTGCCGTGTCTATCGGAAGCCCAACAGTGACAGCCGACGGAAGCCCTTGTGATATTTATGACGTCAGCGGAATTATTTACTTTTGAGTTCATTTTGGAGGCCGTAGACGACTGCTGTATAAAATAATATTTGCGTATCAAGAAATACGTGAACATCATTAGTTTTGATATAGGTGATATACAAAATATATATATATAGTTGTTTACATTTTCGTTACGTAAAGCGGTGTTTAAGCAAACAAACAGAAGCATGAGCAGAAGTGACAAAATTTTCGATATTTATTACTTATATGGCTATCGAGTTTTCAGCTTCAGAGCATGTATTAACGTACCTTTTTATTTGCGTCAACAAGGCCTTATGATATTTTGTATCAGACTGTTATATATATAAGAATTCTGATAGAAAAATAACTTGACTATTAAAATCATCATAAAATCGTTTATTAGTCATCAGTTCCATCTCAATTGGTCATGCTTTACTTATACAGTTGAGAACATAACTAATATTATAATTCTGCAGAAATAAAGGCAGCACATATTCTCACATAAAAGTGCCAGTCTTAATCAATCATCTATGCGATATGCTTATGTATCATGTTTGGCAGGCAAATATCATGGATAAGATAGCGATAATCAAGAAACATTGTTATTTGCCACAGTATGTCGGTCGTGTTATCGTATCGATAATCTGAGCCATCACAATCCGATAGAAAACGGGCATCAAAGAGAGTAAAAAGCATATTCATCTTTGGCACGATTTCTTTGCTCATAGATATCCATATTGTAACAGAGGGATGGAATCCAGAAATTGTTTTAACTGAAAGAAAACAATCTGGAAGAGTAAACATATTTCCAGTAACTTAACTTGGCATTGTTCGTTTAAATTGTCCATCATAAGACGAATTTTCTCTACGAAATGTCGACATATGTTAAATTTACAATTTCATCTGTTTGTGGGTGAATATATAAACAAAACAGCAAATTTTATTAGTGATCTGGTTAAAACAAAGAAAACGGCATGTAACGTTGGCTAAACATGTATCTAGTCTAACTATTTTAAGGAGTGTTCACCCAAAATATGCCTAAACAGCTCAAAGCGTGTTTGTTATTCTTTATAACAATTTCACTTGAAGAAAAAAACCGTAATACGTATGTTTGAATTATGCGATAGTTTCAAGTGAAATCGGTACAACAAAACCCACTTGAAGTGTTTCCAAGTTTCGGGCGAACGCGCCTTTGGTCTTACTAAATTGATAGATGCAACTGTCTAATTTTGCTCAAAATAGGAATAAAGACAGTTTTTCAATTGACATACATCCCAAATATAGTCTACCTATTTAATCTTATAATTATTGTCATATTGATTCAAGAAGCTTTTAGGTTTGCTCAAAATAGGAGCACACATATATAAATGCTCCTATAAATACATATATAAATGTTTTCTTTTCACATAAAAATGTATGTTAAAAACATGGTGTTAACTCTTACACCGAGAAACCTGCTGACTTACACTTCATAAAAATCGGCTGCTAATGAAACGCTTGACCTTGATTTGTTTTTGACAAACTTATCATGCTCCGAATCTCAAATGAACCATACGTTAAACAAATTAATTATTTTTTCATGGTGTATAGTGTTGCTATACATGTATCTCATTTTGCACGCAATTCCATCCGTCTAATAATATTTTTATTCAGAGATTTAGCCAATAAATCGATAAGGTACATCACTGATCAAAAGCTGTGGATTATTGCATACGATATAAAAAATATAAATGTGATGCAGCATAATGTTGACAAAAAATTAAGATAAATGTCCTGGTGACTTGCTGATTGAAATGCTGATATTGAGCAAGGCCGTATATGCATCTTCATATTCCTATTGCAATTATTGCACTCGGCTTATGATGGGGTGATGTGTCAAAATGCAAATACTTCCGGAGGTCAAGAAATATACAATTCAATGTCATAAATGTCATGCTAGAATCACAGAAGAGCACATAAAATGATGCAAGGGTTACATAAAGACAAAAACATATAGACAGTCATACAATTTTGTATTCACACAAAGCAATCGTAACTTAAATTCGTGAGTAACGTTAAAGGTGCTGTCACTCACTTGCGACATTTTTCTGAAATTGTAGCGACATTCACAGAAAATGTAGTCTAACCAATATCGCTTGCTTTAGAATATTTGCTTTGAATTTCGCTGCAATATCAGCAAATTTCGCAACTGTGTAGCCGCACCTTACTGTGAATAGTCAAAATTCCGAAGTAATGTTCTACGAACAAGAAGAACATATCAGGCAAATTCATTTTTACACAATGACAAAAGGCCAACTATGCTAGCTAAAATTATTTTTATGCATAGAAAACCCACAGTTACACTGTTATATGCAATGTTTGAAACACTAGGGTGAATCAACTCATTTCAGCATCATCAAAGTAAATCTTTTACTTACAAACCTAAATATGGAATTTCATCTTTGCAATAATGTTGAAACCGTTTATTGCACTGTCTACTAAATACATCACACACTATTGAACATAATTGACCTATTGCTCATTTTCAATTTTTCAATGTTGTAGGGTGATTTTGACCCAAAGCTAGATGAATACCATCCGAGCAATAATATAGAAAATGACAAGAGAGCATTTAGCTGTCAGTCGCTATTGGTCATTAAATGAGACCTTAGTGCGGGGCTATGCAGGGATAGAAGCGTTTTCACTCGACGCATTAATTGCTATTTCATATTATGTCATGTGTATCAATAAATTGGCAAAAAAAACATATTGCGTTTTGAATATGGTTTGCCAAGATCCTTGAGATGACGATGCAACAAGAACAAAATGAGAAAAGAATAGACTAACTGACCAATGCAGCACAATTTACGAAATCTATATTTAAATCAGATTTCCTTTAATGACAAAAGAGATAACAATACAATTACATATGTATATCGTATACTTTTATGTAAAATTAGTACACTACCTTATTCTTAGCCAAGTCACAGTTAGTTAAACAAAATATATCAAATAATTTAATCAAGCTCCTGGTATCTTAAATTGCTAAAACTTAAAATTGCTGTCTGAAACTTGTCTAAGTGCACTAGAGGCAATATAAATTACATAGTGATGCATGTAACTTCCATTATCAGACTAATCTGTGATAAGTGCTGTATCTACGATCAATATAATTTTTTTAAATACCCTGATTTTCTATAAACATAGCTGCAATCCAAAGAGGTGGTCCTGATATTATAATCTTAAAAAAACATGACATACCTAAAACGTTCATTAGATGAAATTTAAAAGGGACAAACTAGTGTTTTTTGCTGGCTTCAATCAATGGGTATGGGCGCTTTTTGTTGTCCGACAATTCGTGTCGTTTGTTATTTTTATTCCACTATTTTCAAAAGGATATCACACTGATCAAACAGAATAACCAAAGAGTGAATAATTCAACGAAAGAACAACATCTGCCAGCTTTGTCTAAAATTGTCAAGCCGCGTCTTACATCACGAGTGAACGTAATAGTATTAATGAAGGTCAGGGCTATAAGAGTAAACGCTGTATTAACCCCCACGCTACACTGAGCGTGATCTGCATGTAAATCTAAAATTTGCAATCAAGTGTGGGGTTTGGTATTCGAGAACTGCCTTAGTCTTTGATCTGGCCTTGGCTTGCTTTGGAAATAAAACATTTAATCAATTTCTATAAATGATACGCTTCATAATTGTCAGTTTGGTAATAGGAAATTCATGTTTTTAATAAGGGCACAGAGATTAAAAAAGTGAAATAAATTAACATTACTTTTCAGTTTGACATGAGCATTTTTCATGCGTATTCTTATTTTCCCGGTTGTATCGCATAAAAACGCGAATGGACATAATACCGTGGCGCGTGGTTCTAACCCTTAAGTTTTCTGTCGTCTGGAGTTTGTATTTGATTTGGATTCTTTAATTGAGCGTTACGTTTAGCATTAGCATTACGTTAATCATTTAACGTTTACCGTTTGTCGCTTATTGTAGCTTATTGCAGAACGGACATATTATACATAAATAGGAGATTGAATGAAATAAAACTAATTAATAAGTTGAATCTGTATATTTTGGTTGGTTCCCCCTAGGCACTTAGTGGCTATGATTAACACTTATGACACTCATGATGATGTTCATTATGCATCGCTCACATGAACGTTATTGTATAGCGAGTAGCGTTTAGCATTTATAGTGTAACGTTTACCGTTTAGCGTTTGCGCATTTAACATTTGTTGTTTACGTGGCTACCGTTAAGCGTTTAGCGTTTTCAATGTAGGGTAAGAAACACGCGCGACTGTATATGTTGCTCAAACATTGTAGTTAACAATTATTTTAATCCTAAATCTGTTCCGGACCAAAGCTTCTCTAACCGCAATAAGGTGATATTGTTACTGTGGTTGGGTAAACCGATTTGGGTACCATTGATTGGAGCTGCAATAGAGGTAGATTGATGTCCACTTAATACACTCAATCACATTATACCCTCTTGATGTTTCCGAGAATAAGGCTTAATTAATTGCATGTTTAATATGGCAAATACAATAAGGAAATACAATAGGAAATACAATTTAGCGGTCAAATAGAATTAAAAACTAATTTGGAATTTGTTAGTACTCTATAACCTGCTTGATTACTATTTTCATAATTAAAGCACTCTGAAAACATTAAAAGAGTTCTCAGAATATGATAAAAATTAAAAGATTCGATTCATATTTTTTATTTATCGAATTGATTCTTAACATGTTTTTAAATAATTTCCTAGAATCGTAATGGTGGGCGAATCTAAGAATGATACCAGAAAACAAGAAGTTTGAAAGAAAATCATTTGTCTTGAAGTTTGAATTAATTCCTAATGTTTTAACTATTTTTTTTTGAATTTTCGCCTCAGATCATTTAAACAAATCTGAGAGGGAATTACGGAATTATGGAACAATATTCTATTGTACTTTGTGTTTGTATATATTTTTTTCATTAATCAAGATTTCTAAATTAGAATAAAACTGTCTCAAATGATAGGTGTATATATCAGTTATTAATGTGAAAAAGGAAAATCTAATCATAATAACAGTTTTGTTGATATCAACATTCCTGCACACAGATATGAGTTCAAGTCCATTATACAATTGTGGAACGATATTTATACTTGACCAATGTGATGCATATTACATACTTTAAAAGCGACAGTCATTCATATTTATATTAAATAGACTTTATAGATTGTGGCTATAATATACCAACATGGAATTTTACCTCAATAAAGAACAATATTTTGAAATGGACTAGATCTACCATTAAGACTTCCTAGACGAGCATTGTTTAAGTGACCGGGCGTTGCAATGTGCCCGGATATTTTTTGACAGAAAGGTAACATGTAAATGCACCATTATGTTACATACCACGTTGTTAAACATGCTGTGTTTAAACGCGATTTGAATATGAACATATTCGTATGTGTAACCCGATTTCGTAGGATACACCTTTAAGGGGATTGCACCTATAAAACATCAACATATATAAACAAGCACAAATCGTTGTTATTGTATTTCGAATTAAATGTTTCAAATATGAGGTCGTCAGTATTTAAACAATCGTGCAGTTTTTTAAAATCATACTATACAACAATTTGTTAATAATCCAAAATGTCACAATTTGGTTTTGTAAAAGGGTATAAGTAAAACAGTGAACTTGTAAATAATATCATTCTTCATAGTTTGTAGTAAAATTTTAAGCCTAAACTCCGTTATACTAACATTCTAACATCCTACGTAAGCATTTAGGAGCAAATAAACTTACAAGTATAATTTAGACAATAATGACGCTGTAGAGTTGCCTTCTATAAAATATTGTGGTCTGGTGGTCATAATGAGACGTTATTATTTCTTTATTTAGATACAATCGCTGAGATCATGGTTTCGGGCCTATTTTTCTTCCTTATATATCTTAATCATATATAAATTACACCACTTAATCATAAACACTTTCAATTATATTGCGGCACGAGTCATTATTAGATACGTATATGATTTCTCAGCATAAAAGTTTTTATTCATAGTTTTATAATGAAATCTATATGATGTAAAGTGATTAAACAATGGCACTACTTTAACCAATAAATGATTTTTTTATGATACTTCTTGAAAATTACTGCCCGAACCTCAGATTTAATTTAACATTATACAAAAAGATATAATTCTCACAGGTAGAACAAGACACAAAAATGGCCCGATAAGATTATTTGCGTACCATATTCGGTATTTGAAATCCAATCGTGTAGCCATATAATCATGTAATGAATATATGGTTTATCATCTTTTCCCCCGTATACACTCGAGCGAGATAAAATCAACACTGTTATGATTGAATCCAAAGTTTGAGAAATACAATTTCATGCAAAAACGTATAATAGTATCAAATAATTAAGTTTTACTTCTAATAAATAAAAGGACTGATAAAAAAATCTGCATAGATATCTTTATACTTTTATTCAATATTATTCAAACAGAAACAAACAACCACATTAATTATAACATAAAACTTGAATGTATTTTGTAGCAAATGTCACTGCTGTTTAATCACGCTTCAGAGGCTAGATCTTGAATTTCATATTCTATTCTGACGAAACATTTTTTTGGGGGAAATTGCTCTTCCTCAAAAAGGGAGTGCCCAACAATCTACTCGGTAAAAAAACGATTCTGCCGACATATCTTGCTTGATCGCATTTCCAAAGAACAGAACAAATATGTATGGCAATTTATTATTTATTCTATATGAAGAAATGAGGCTAATGGCATAAATTCTATCAAGGGACTCTGTTTAGTGCATTTTATGCTTAAATCATGGGAATATACGAGTTTCAGGTTAACATTTAGAGGGACATGAACAAATCTTTAGTATCAATACTTGCTAGGAATGCTTTCCTTTCAGGCAAAACAAATGTAGCAAAATAGTTGAGTTAAAGAATAATATTACATCGTCTTAAAAGCTACATAAAAATCCGTTTTATAACGAAAGCAAGTCATATTAAACCAACTTATAGAACTCTTTCGTTGAGTATCCCTGAAAGAAATAAATACCGATTCACAATAAAGCAGTGATGTGAACAGACCCAACAAAAAAACATAAAGCATAGATAAAATTTACATGGTTTCCATAAATTGTCGATGTGCAGAGCATTTATGTTTAAATGATCCGTCCCATGACAACAATTATTATCACGAATGGCTCCCTTTCCCTTTTACTTTTATCGCCGCAAAAGTACAGCAGATCGACTGCAGCCGTTGGAGTACAAATGTATAGGTGTCAATGTGCATGAAATTGATCCAGTTGTTTGTTTTATGTATGGAAGTCTACAGTTACTTTAAACATTGTGAAATAATACAGCTATAACTGAACAATAATGAATTAAGGAGTTGAATAAAAGTGGCTAGTTATAAATACAATATAATGGTTAAGTGACACTCGCATAGACGTATTAGAGCTCGTCTGTATCGCCCCTATATTTGTGGGGTTCATATACCGCACTGAACTTTGATTTCGTTTGCATTTCCTTCAAAACGTACGTTCGTCCCAAGTTGGGGATTAATTGCCTTCAAAGCAATGTCACGTTAAGTAATCTTGCAAACAATGGGATATGATGGCGTATGATGACACTTACGCACGACAACTAAACACAACGGCGTCAATTAATTGGCTTTGAGATTGCCCTATTAGTCTGAGTAGCATTTAAACAGCCCGGGATCATTGCAAGAATGTAATGGCCTAATATAAAAGTTACTTGCTATATATCATGTGACATGTGACTGATGCCTATATTTTTATCAAACGTAATCGAGTTGTCATATTTAATTATGGTTGCGATATGTGTATCCTTATTATGCAATGACAGTCGTACATATTACCTAAACAAATCATTTGCAATGAATGCCGGAATGCTGGATTATTAAGAATGGTTTGATTATGATTTCAATATATATCCTAATAGTATTTCAAAATTAAAAAATGTAAAATATTTAAAAATACATAATTTTCAAATACATTAGCTGTTTTTGCACGTTATATGTTAGTTATGGTGATTTTACATTTTTTATCTGCAAAATATGTGCCAGGGTGCCCTTTAAACTGGTTTTGGAATGGATGTTTATGAAATAATGAGAATTCTATGATTCCTGTACAATTTGTGTTAAAAAATGCTCTTTCATTTTCCATAAGCCATAATTACATAATTTCGACGAGACAAAACCACCTGTTGTATACATTGTGATGTTATTGCATTGCATCACTATTAGGATGCTACTTGATATCCTAGTATATTAAATATAAAACAGCGCACAAAGTCAGGCCTCTTTCTCTAGTTTTTCTTTAAGATAGTTTCAATGTGTATAAGTAAATTTATTAATAAGTGATATACACCATGCTGTCTTTGCGGCGGACTATGCCTCACAATAGGGTCTAAGGACGTGACCAGTCGATTCGAACATGTAAAGAGTGTTGCTTTTTGCTTGGTAATTAGCTAATCATCTGCATGTTTAAAAACAAAAAATAGTCAATTTGGATCACACTCTTTAAGGATTGAAGAGACATATTCAACCCCTAACGACAACGACGATGCAGCTTGTTTCACCCAATGCCAAATGGTTGGATATACCGATTCTGCAATATTTATTTTGTATAAACTTGTTTTGACGTGTATGTTCTTCAATACAGTTTCTCATTAAAATACATAACACATGTATATGTATTAGACAGATATGCATTGAGGTTTCAAAAAGCAGGATATGGACGTCATATTCTATTTTATACAGAAACATTTTGGCAGGAATATTGTCTAGGTTGTAAAGCATGGTATTGTAATGATATTTATATCGAATGGCGAAATACTGTATCATACATTGGACTATACACTGTATCTAAATTAATTAACTTATCTAATATTATATTGAAACAGTTAAATTTCCACGAAATATCAGGCCAAATAAACTTCAAATCATATTTTTGCATCATTAAGGTCACTAGGGTAAGGAACCCGTGCAGCAATTTATTAGATATACTTGACATGTCTAGTCAAATGTATCGATAACATATCTATGTTGCATAGTTGAATGTGTCTAGACAAGAAATGCGAATATATCAGTTACATAGTTTAACCACTTGATAAGTATTGTACAAAATGTCAATTCTGAAACGAACAAAGCTTGTTTTCTCGAAACGTCGACTTTGTATTCAACATTTTAGTATACGGAACCGTTTAAATTGCTCATGATTGAGTAGGAATGCAGAGTCGAACTACATCTTTTTCTTGTGTCAAAGAACAGCTCGGGTGTCTGATTGTCTGTAAAACAATCGCGTCAAAAGAAAATATGTGCCTATTGCTCAAAGTACTTGTTAGGACGAACTAAATAAAAACACAATGTTCTAGAAATAATGATGTATGATGTCTCAATTAAATCAAAGGCTACCGCACTTGAAAGTGATGAGTTCTACTTTTTTGTAGACCCATTTACGCAAAAAGAAGTCCTTCTTATCAATTGTGACGAAATCGTATTTAATGATATCTGATGATGCACTAAGGACAAGAATGACAATATCAAGAAGACAAACAAAAACAAGTGCATTACTTAAAAGAATAGACAGAAGTTTTCTGTTGCTTTTATGTATAAATAATTTTAATAAATGTTTATGTTTATACATGGGTTATTTTCCTAATTCATGAAGATATATATTTATCAGAAAATTAATGTTATTCATACAGTTCCTTATTTGAGCGCTATAGTTGCATATCAGAATGCATAAGAAATATCAATTATTAGAAACCATATGTTTCAGTGCTGCCCCTCCTAACGTTTAACCGTTGGTCGTAGGGTACCTAATATTGGTCTGTCCAGATTGTTAAAGCATCGTTGAGTATACACTATAATGTTAACATTGCAGTTATTCTAAACCAACTATAACATTAAATTAAATATAGCCATAAATATATTAACCATACATCATATTATTTTTTACGCATTAAAAATATACATGTTTCTAAGTATATAAATGAAATCGCCCCTAAAACATGCGCTTATTCAGTGACATTTTGATCCGGAATTCCAAAGGCCCGGATTAGAATCAACGCAGTTCGGGTCTTTATATAAAATATACTCATGATACTCATGGTACCTTAAATAGGGCAACCTAACATAATCCCGGAACCATGTAAATATTCATATGGTTTCCAGAGGCTAATCCCCTTTTTCAACAAGACAGGACTGCGCTCTACCCGCCTGAAGCCATATTTGATGGAAGATGAAGGAAACTCAACATCCTTGCTATATTGGACAACATTATCTGGTTTCTGCCGCGTAAAAATTCATGAGATAAACAGAAACAAAACTATCATTTTGCTATTACAAATATGATGGTCTCGACGTTTCAAATATTTTATTTATTTATACACGGCATTTATTTTGCGCTTATTTTGTACACATATACACCTAAGCGCTTACAATATAAACCACATTACATATGTAAAATGTTACGTATACAAATATTATTAACGATCATTTCCGTACACTTTTACAAACAAATGAGTTTTAAGTTTTCTCTTGAACACAACTAACGATTTTGAAGCTTTAATATTTTCGGGGAGTTCATTCCATAGTTTTGGTCCCGCATATTGGAATGATCTAGCTCCAAATTGCTTTTTCGTGCGAATTATTTCAAGAGAATTAGAAGATTTCGATCGAAGGGTACGCGTAGGAGCATAGGGTTTCAGGATGTCATTCAAATACATAGGTGATGTTCCATTTACAGACTTAAACACTAGAGTCAATGTCTTAAATTGACTTCGTTCTTTCACTGGTAGCCAATGAAATCGCTTGAGTATAGGTGTTATCCGGTCTCTGCGATTAGCTCCAGCATGAGATGGAAGAGGAAGGAAACTTAACATCCTGGCTATATTGGACAAGATTATCTGGTTTCAGCCGCGTAAAAAATCATGAGATAGAGGCTATTGATAAGGCTTTATAAGCGGCAATGAATAACAATGAGTCAAGTCACTGAAACTACATATAAGGAGCGTTCACCGGGAACAGGCTTAAAAAGCACGAAAACCTGTTTGTTACGTTTTTATACAAATTTCACTTAAGAAAATAACCACATAATCCAAACACACCAATTACGCGCTTAAAGTGAAATCGGTATAAAAACAAAAACAGGGTTTCGAGCTTTTTTGAGTCTGTTCCCGGTGAACCCTCCAATAGGGTAGTTCTGGAACACATACATTTGTAGATGTTAAAAGGATAGTCCGTAACGCTTTACAACGAAGGCAGGGAACTAATGGCGGTAAGATAGAGAGCAATTGGAAAAGGATAGTGTGTTGAGAGTATGAGAGATAGAGGTCTAAGATTGGTTATTTAAGCTGAATTTCAAGGGCAAACATTATTTTTCAAAGCAATTTGTTAAGTATGTGAATGCACGGTTTTTGCTACTCTTGATCAATCAACGCAGGTGCCACGAGTGGCCAATTTAGTTGTCTTCAAACTTTTTTTTCGATATAAAAGCTATCTATCAAAGAGACTTTGACGGCTGCTATAGATGAATGTATTTTTCCCTTATATAGGGAAATAACCAATCAATCTTTTAACAACTGCCCAGATATGAAGCAAAGATAGTAAATTGTTAGAGTATAACAAAATGCATCAATTGTAAACGATGTATTGGAAACATACAAGATACATTTGTTACATTTGAAACAAATATATAATATTTGAGATCGAGATATTAATTAATTACACCCATCTGGTACATTACGATTAATGTTCAAACGGCATTTCAATCAAATTTTATATTTCGGTAAAGCATCTCTTTCTCAAATCGCCACATGAAGATTTAATTGGTGACAAAAATTGTTGTGATTTTTAGCAGCATTGGTTTTTTTTCCGACGACAGAATATGCATAATATGATTAATACATCAAATTTAATGACACGTCTTGATAAATGAATAAAAACGTATGAATAGAAAACCTGAGTCAAATGCCAGATGAGTAGGAAAAGGATAACTGATGACTTTTTTGCATTATTTAATGACACGTTCTTGTGCGAATATATGATTGTATGATGTGTGTATGCTAGTAAGCTAGCAAAAATCCCATGAAGAAAAATAGAATAGAATGAAACTAGACTCAGCATATTGGTAATGTTGCAAGACTAAAATATACTTAAATATGCTAAATTACCAAGAATTTGCCAGATTTATTTATATACACTATTGCACTGTCCGTCGAGTATATTCGGAACGCTCATGTTAATAAATGTGAAGCAAACAGGTTATGTACCCACGATTGTGTGTTATGAATAAAATTAATGTGTGATACATGTATACTAATATTCGGTGTTGACTGGGGACATTTACAAAATGAATCACTGGCCACTACCGACGGAGTGAACCAACACGAAGCAAACAAAAATTGCTTGTTTTGCAAAGGTCTTATCCAATTGTGATTGGATTTTGTCTTCTACAAAGTCGCATGAGGACACAATAAGTCTTGGTGACATGTCCCCGAAAAAGAAACAACTTAAATATTGACAAAATAATCTTTTTTGTATTTTGTAATGAGATAAGTACAGCTGCGCTAACCACGACGATATTGTCAAATCATTCCTTTTTTGTCGTCGAGGCAGCGTTTTGGAAAAACAGAAATAATTGGACCTTCTTTCACAAACAGCATTAGTCACTGTTAGTTGTCAAGAGTTCAAGGATTATCATAGAAAATCTACTCCCTGAAGACCCAGTTTATCCACAGGTTTCTATTTGAATCTTCGAATTACAAAAAGCTTAATTGTTTGGTTATATGTTTGATAAAAAAATAGTTTGCCCTTGTAGTTCCCTGACAACATGCTGCAAAATAGCCGTTAAGATAATGCTGAATGTTAAGTAAATGTTACTTAAAGTAACACATGTTTACGTAAATTTATACAATAAATGTCAAAAGTGACAAATTGAATATTATGGTTATGGTAGAGCATGTAAAAAGATGGGAGGAGGACCGCTTTCCCCTTGAACCTTTGTAACGATATAACCCAAAACAAATAATGCTCAGCTGTTAAGTTTAGCAATAACAGGTGACAAAGAATGTTTTAAAATATTAATGGCATGTGTAGCTATCTGTAAAGTTAGAAAACCAATCGGTTTTTCAAATTAACTGTACTTTATAACCCCATCTGCTAAAGTTTAAAAAAAAAACAATCGGTTTTTGACATAAAACCTCACTTTATAACACCATTTGCCGATATGACTGCCCAATTGGAAATGGCTGAACCATTTAACATGAGTCTACAAATTAGTTACAAGCGACAGAGAAAAGTGACATTATTTTGTCTGCTCCACTAGTTGACAGAGTAGATTTCAGTGAGCAGATGTTAGATTAAATGCAAGCCAGAGATATGTAACATCTACCCAAAGTTATGTGGACGCATATGGCTCATTGCAAAAGTAAGCGCCTTATTGCAAATTTAGTCTAGTTTATTAACATTTTTTTGTGTGTATGTTTTTTTTTTCAGGGATTGCTATATCAGTCTCGCCTCTGGACAAATGACAAATTTTCTATTATCGGCTATTTTGTGGCTATATATTGGCTAAAATATTGGCAAAATCGTTTAAACTCTTGACATAAGACTAATTTGTTGATAAAATTTGTTGATAAAATCTCATGAATAAATAATAAAATCCTATGCTTTGTGTGTGCCCTTTGAACAACTATAATCATATCTTTAACCCAACATGCTATTTACTAGTATTTTTTATCTGCCACAACATATATTGTTTTGTCCTCTAATTGACGGAGTACAAATGATAATTATAAAAAAAATAATTAATTTCATTTGTTGACAATGTCTCATTTATGGGTTGTCTTACAGCAATAACCTACTGGTTTTATTTCTTTTAGCTCTTTCTACTATTTCATTCTTTTATGGTGTCGTGGTGCCGTGTCCATTGGAAGCTCAACTATGACAGCCGATGGAGGCCCTTGTGATATTCATGACGTCGACGAAAAAATAATTTATATCTGAAAGAGTTTATGTTTTAGAAGAGATTATACTCTAAAAGCTACTGCAGTATAAAATTAAATTTGCGAATTCAAATGTCAGTGAGTTTCATTATTTTGAATACTCACAAAAAACTTCTCTACGCTCTTCCTTGACAAAAGTGTGTTATATAATCATGGATTTAGCGTGAATGTCTAATGCATCTATTATAGATTCTATTCAAGTTTTATTCTCTAATATTTCAGGCAAGTAATTTCTCCATTATATCAAAAGCATGGCAAGACACAATGGTCCGCATATGTAAAAGGCTAAAATGTTATGAAAACACATTGAGTTGGAATAGGAAACGTTTGTCACATCAAGCAAGCACATAATAACGCAAAAAATATCAACTTGAACAAAACTGCGTCAATAAAATGGGAATACGCATTGTGCATGATGGATAGTAGATATTTTTTCTGGTCGTCTAGATTTATAGGGACGTCCTTATAATATATATCGCGATTATATTAATATCAATTATATCAATATTAATGTGCTGATTTGATTTAAAACAAAAGGCAGGCACAATGTTTTTACCGAGCACTAACCATTTGTACTTAAATAAAAACCTAAAGGGCAATGTCTTTATGAAAACATAGAAAAACATCATATTTTTACATAGAAGTGTCAGCCTAAATCAATCATCCATGCGATATGCTTATGTATCATGTTTGACAGGAAAATATCATTGATAAGATAGCAGTAATCAAGAAACATTGTTTTATTCCACCGTAAGTCGGTCATGTTATCTAATCGATAATCTGGGCCATCGCAATCGGAGAAGAACTCGGGAATCTAAGAGAACAGAATTATCTTTAGAAATATTCTTTCGTCCTTTTAAAGATCTACATAATGAATGAGTGAATATCAACAAAATGCATCTCCATTGTAATCTAGGAAAAATTGCTATAACATTATTTTTTTCTAGTAAACTAAGATCAACTTACCTTAACCAGCTCAATTTTAATTGACAACCAGACTCAGAATTGTCTGACATGTAAAGGAGCCTGTGCCCAAATGAGACGCTATATACAAATAAGACAAAACTAAAGATCTATATTCCTCAAATTAATGGTAATGTGCATATTAATATATCATACAACATGGACATTGTAGTTCAAATAATTCACATTTCTTGATTGAAATATGTGTCTAATTTGTACATAGGTAAAAACTACACATGGTTTCCCTTGCAGACATTTCTTAGATTGAAAGTTAAAGTTTTTGTTGGTTCTCTAGATAAAAGTTATTTAAATTTGGTCAGTTTAAACACAATAAGCGAAATACCCAGGATATGGTTGCATTTAATAAGACACTATTTTGTTTTCATATAGCCTCAACCATTCCATGGCCTAATCTCTTGATAAACTAATCTGCTCATTCACACTTCATAAAAGTCGGTTATTATTTAATGATACGCTAAGCCTTATCCTTAATTCGTCTTTCCATGATTCATCATGTTCCAAATATCAAACGACCCATATGGTAAGAAAATGATCTGTGTATATTTTCGTCTTTATTTTTGCTATAATGCATTTGTTTTATTAATATTTTAATATTGATTTGGAATATTTGTGAGCGAAACATAACATTTCTCTTTCAATAATTCAGTTTTACAAACAACAAAACTATTAATTATTATGGTTTAATAGCATTTAGTTTACAGTTGTTTTGTATTCATTATCCATTATTTGTGATAATGGACTAAAAAATGAGGTAGGATGAAAACCTCGTTCAATCCATTAGTTAAAACTACAATGTGTAATTATGGATTCATAGCATTTAATTAACAGTTCCTTTGCATTAATAATCCATTATTTGTGATAATAGACTGCAAACAAACTCGTTCAATCTATTAGTTAAAACATGGTGGATTTATTCGAAAAAAATCGTATGCTCTTACGTATAAAGTTTTTTATCATTGTGTAAAAATGAACTGGCATGATCTGTTCTTCTCGTACATATATTATAACTTCGATTTTTTTTACAAATAACTTAAACGCTTTTATTTACCATCTTTTATTTACCCACCTTAATAAGAATTACATTTTTTTCTCAAAGTGATGTCGAGACACATTTATGACACTGTCGTCTTAATACATCAATCAGACAATACTGAATGCAATTGACCCATTGCTCATATTCAATTTGATATTATGGCAACTCTTATGGGGTCACTTTGACCCAGTGCTATATGAATCCGATCCGAGCAGCTATATAGGAAATGAAAAGAGAACATTTAGCTGTCAGTCGCCATCGGTCATTAGGCATAAGGTCATAAGACCTTATAGTATGAGGCTATGTAACAATGAAAGCTTGTTCATGGGATGCCATAAATAGTTATTTCATTTTGCACTTGATTTGTCGACAGTCAACAAGACGCATCACAATATACGCGAGAGAACACCTGGCTACATTAATATATAGACCTAAGTCACTTTATCATTATTAGTTAAGGATAACAATGAGCTCAGTAACGACCACCAACACATGCCTTTTACTTATTTATAGCATGTGTATTTATTTCTCCATACTCTCACAGATGAAGACAATTCAATATAGGAGAACGTTTTCTTATAGATAAACATAAACCATCTTACCCTGGAAAAGTGTCCCGAACAATTAAGTCGATATCTTCTCCCTAATACACATTGGTTTTTAAAAACGAAAATCACGGTACGTTGTAAAGTTGTATTTCATGATGCAATCATGCTCCTGACATCTAAAATTACTGACGTTAAATAACTGTCCGCAATATGTCTAGCTGCAAAAATAAAGATTGCATCGTGATACATTTAACTTTTCCGTTCAGCTGGCAGACTAATAAGTAATAAGTGGGGTCTTTTCAGACAGCACAAATACATTTTAGATGCATATATAAAATCTTAATATTAATTTTGCAAAATTGTAAGCTTAGTTCAGATATCAATAGCGATTATACAATTAACTGATACCTTGACTTTATAAAATCATACATTTAGTAAAATTAGAGGATTGATCAAGAAAATCTTTGCATTTTTACCCAAGAACAACTTATACTAGATATCACGAGTGCACGTAATTATTTAAATGGAGGTCAGGGCTATTAGAGAAAAACTATATTAACCCTTGCGCTACACAAAACGTGATCTGAATCCAAATCTCACTAAGTAGGTTTTTTTAACATTATGAAGAGGCCTAAGTCTCTGATCTGGCATCAGCTTGCTGTTATATTAAACAAATACTCACTTCTCAGAAAAAAATGCGCTTCATAACGTTCAATTTTGTTTCCAGATATCTATGTTTTTTTATTAAACCACCGACTTATTTTTAGATTGGCATATCCTTGTGTATAATTACTTAACCGTTTGGATCGCATACAAAATGGGTCAAACCTTGTGATTAACAATGATTTAAATTCTAAATTTGTTCCGCAGCAAAGCTTGTCTAAGTGAAAAAAAGTAATATTGCTTAATCATACTCTTGTAGGGTAAGAGACATTTGGGCACTATCAATTGAAACTGCAATATATGTAAGCTGATATCCATGAGCACTTACTATACGTAATGACATAAAACAGTGTTGATGTTTTATGATATGTCTTAATTAATTGCATGTTTAAAATGGCAAAAGAAGTAATATTCAGCGGTCCAATAATATTCCAAACATTTTTTTTAAAAATAGAAATCTGTAACCTATTTGATTAATATTTCTATAATTAAAACTTATTTAAAAAAATTAAAAGGGTTCTCTGAATGTAATTAACAGATCAAATATTTGAATAATCTGTTTTAGTTATTTATTTGTTTATTTTTATATTGGTTAAAAATGTTTTCCTAGAACTGTAATGGTGGGCAAAACCATACCAGGCCAAAATTCCAGGAAAGAAGTAATGTTTTGAAGTTTGAATAGATACTGCATGCCCTATCTCTTTTTCTAATTACCTCTTCAAATAATTTCAACAAAACCCAATATATTCTTTGGGTAAATGCTTTGCTTAAAATACGCAGGGTGCTCTACATTATCTTATTTTCCAAACTAGAGTTATAGTATAACATAGATGATATGGGAATAATATCCCGGACGGCAATATTATGTTGACCAATAATTGATATTAACACATTTGATCATGTCTTATCGTCTCAGTCACACATGTGTCTTCCTTGTTGCAAGCTACAGTAACTGATATTTTCTTACTAAACGTTTATCTACGAATCTACTTTTGTTTTTGATAAATCGAAAGAGATAGATTCGCCTACTTCATCTATACGGTAACGCTTGTATCAATTAGGTATAATGGATGTTAGGGAAAAATAGCCTCCTTTAGGAAAAAAACACAAGGGTGTCTCAATTAAGATTGATGCTCATCGTCTTTACCCATGCTTGAAACGGAACATAAGCCGTGATGAGATTTATCGTAATGTCCATATTATGATAATGGTATGTGGATGGGAAGTGCCTTGGGTTGTGGATTAACATGCATGAGACACCAAATAGTGTCCTACCATTTGACCTTGGTATAGTGTCTTATATGAATAATGTATTTTGGGATACAGGAAGACATAAGAGACGGGTTTTGGGCAGAAGAAGAAAGTAGGACCCTTTTGCCTTAAGCAATCAGGCCGTAGTAATATGTCATTGTATTTAGAATAAAATGTATCAACTGTGAGTTGTTCCGTTTCGGTTACTACATTTAATACAGATTTATATTTCGCAGAATTTAATTTGGGACATGATTGCTGAAAATCGATCAAAAACTTTAAAGTTATAGGTATTTGTGCAACCGGACACTTCTTTTGCTGTCATTGGAATTGCCCCTGTAAGATTATTTGCGTATCATATTCTGTATTTGAAATCCAACCGTTTAGTAATATCATATCATGGAATGAATAGACGTTTTATAATGTTTTCCCGAGTAAATGCTCACGCGAGATATATTCAACATTATTATGATTGAATCCGTGGGTTGTGTAGTATCACTTCATAAGATAACGCTGTTAGACTTGAAATTATGTTTTTTTTCATTTAAATACAATTATAAAATAATTAAGTAAGGAAAACATTGTAACAATAGTAAGTATAAAGATGCAACACAATATGGACCAAGAAAGATCTTGCTTTGGCAAAAAATATTACATTTTGGTGAGACCTTTGTTTTATTTTTACAAACTAGTTTATAGGAAATGGCCTTGAAACAAATACGATTTTACATTTAAATCAGTTGTGGGAAATCTAAAAAGTCCCAAAACACATAAAACAGGGATAAAATGAAAAATCCGGAATGCTAATGCCGCGAATCAACACGGTTTGGGTCTTAATATAAAGTATGGATACTGTCTGTACCTTACATAGGACAGCCTCAAATAATCCCGGAGGCTAATTACCTTTAAAATTATTTTTTTTTCAACGAGACAGGGCTGTGCTTTAGTAAAGAGAAAGGATACTCGACATCCTGGCTATTTTGGATAAGATTATTTGGTTTCAGCCGCGTTGAAATGCATGAGCTTTATGGAAAGTAGGATTGTCTAGCAAAATGCAAGCATGGGCTTGTCAACTTTTAGTTTTCGTGTACAAATAGGTTGTTTTCAAAGTTTCAAATCTTTATAGGCATTAATATACGGGCACATCGAATCGCAATAAATCGAGACACCGAAACCACCCACAGGGAAGTACTGGATTGTATAGATTTAAAAAGAAAAGTACGACACTCATTGGAACAAAGGCAGGGAAGGGTCGTAAGAGAGAGAGAAAGAGAGAGAGAGAGAGAGAGAGAGAGAGAGAGAGCAAGGAGAGATGGATAGTGTGATGAGAGGGTCAGAGATATGGCAAAGACTATGATTGGTTTAGTAAGCGGAATCGAACATTATTCTTTAAAGCAACTCCTATAAATAAGTGCTTGAGCTGTTTTTATTCCATTAGATTAACCAACGCAAGTGCAACGAGCGGTCAATTTACTTGTCTTCAATTGAATCAACAAAAAAAAACCTATCAATCAAAGAGGCATTGGCGGTTTCTATATATAAACGTATTGTGTTCTCTCTTTTTAATATAGGGAAGTAATCTATCAATTAATCTACAACTGCTCTGTTAAACCATATATTGCAAATATAAGTAAAGCAAAAGTATAAAACATTAACATGGAAACTATACAAGGTACTTAGATATAATAATTAATTTTGTTTTTGTATGGACCAAAGACCACCAATCTTATTTTCTAATTGGAGACAATCATTATTTTGATTTATATTAGCATTTGTCTCTTTTTCAGAGCGCACAACATACAAAATGCGAGTAATGCATCACACATACTGACAAGTTTTGTTAAATAAATAAAAACGTATGAATGGAAAGACCGAGTAGAATGTCACATGTCAAATGAGTACGAAAGATATGCATTATTTGATGACACGTTCATGTGCGAATTGGATATGCTTTGTATCAAATAAAATACAGCCACAATGCCGCCTAAAAGAATAGCAACTACAATGTTGAAGCATTGGACTGAAGGATCGGACAAAATTGCACTGACCTTAAAGTATCTCGAACGCACATGATTATATTGAAGAGAATGAATGTGTGATATGAAAATAAATTCTAACTATATACTTTCTCTCCACATCACACCTTATTTAATTTTTCTGCATAGATAGTTTTTCACTTGCAAAAAACAGTGGAATCACTAATCAAAACGAAAGGGTGAAGCAATAAATAAGAAATAAAAATAGTTATCTTATCATAATTCGATTTTTTCTTCTGCAAAGGTCGGTGACGACACAATAAGAACTTGACATTTCCCTAAAAAGAAACAACTAAATATTGACAAAATAATATTTTTGTCGTCACAGCAGCGTTTTTGAAAAACAGAAATAATTGGACCTTCTTTTACTTAAAGGCATGAGTCACTGTTAGTTGTCCTCAGTTCAAGAATCACGATAGAACGACTACTCCCTCAAGACACAGTTTATCCACAGGGGTTGGGTTGCTTTCCCCTAGAACCTTGGTTTCGATACAATATAATGCAAATCATACTCAGCTGTTTAATAAGGTGAAAAAGAATGTGTAAAAATATTAATAACATGTGCAGCTATCTGTAAGCACCAAACTTGAAGTTTGAAAATCAATCGGTTTTTCAAATTAAACTTCACTTTATAACACCATTTGCCGAGATGACTGCACAATTGGAAATAGTAGAATGGCTGAATCATTTAACATAAGTCCACGATTTAGTAACAAGCGACAGAGAAATGTGACATTGGTCTGTTCCGCTAGTTGACAGAGTAGATTGCAGTGAGGAGAAGTTTGATTATATATAAGCCAAAGATATGTAATATCTAGCAAAAGTTATGTTGACGCATATGGTTCATTGCAAAAGTGAGGGCCTTATTGTAAATTTAGCGTAATTTAGTCTAACACTTTTTGTGTTCATGTATTTTTTCACGGATTGATTTATCAGGAAAATTTATCGCCTCTATGCTTTCTATTATCGGCTATTTTGTGGCTATATATTGGCTAATAAATTGTCAAAATCGTTTAAACTCTTGAATAAGACTAATTTGTTCTGAAACAATCATCTCTTATAAATAACTGATACAATCCTATGCTTTTTGTGCTCTTTGAACAACTATTATTATATCCTTAAATCAACAAGCGGTTTACTAGTATTTTTATCTGCCACAACATATATGGTTTTGTACTGTAACTGGCTGAGTACAAATAATAGAAATATCAAAACATTTTAAATTAGTTTCATTTGTTGACATTGTCTCATTTGTGGGTTTTCAATAACCTACTGGTTTTATTTCTTTTAGCTCTTTCTATGTTTTCATTCTTTTATGGTTTCTTAGTGCCGTGTCTATCGGAAGCCGAACAACGATAGCCTACGGAAGCCCTCGTGCTATTTGTGACGTCGACGAAAAATGAATTTACCTCTGAAAGAGTTGATGTTTAAGAAGAGATTATACTGCGGTATACAACTAAATTTTCGAATTCATATGTCAGTGAGTTTCATTATTTCGAATACTCATCAAACAAATTCTCTACGCTCTTCTTTGACAATTTTTTATTTTTTTATTTATTATGCGATACGTTTAGCAGCCAATGGCTATACAAAACGGTACAAACAAATTTATTCACAATATGAGCGCTTAAACAAAAATGTTTTAAGATGTTTTTTGAATTGTTGCAAAGTTGCACATTGCCTAATGTGAAATGGCAGTCTATTCCACAGTTTAGGGGCTGCCACTGAAAAAGCCCTAGAACCGTATGTTACTTGAATAAAAGATGGTTCTATTAGGCGGTGTTTTGATTTAGATCTAAGGGTGCGTGTTGGAGAATAAAGTTGTAACATAGCACGTAAATATTTTGGGGCAGTACCATTTAAACACTTGTAAACAAT
>LQRL01039076.1:25117-38272 GCA_001703475.1 Hydroides elegans
AAGGGTGTTATATAATCATGGATTTAGTGTGAATGTCTAATGCATATATTATGGATTCTATTCAAGTTTTATTCTCTGATTTTACAGGTAAGCTATTTCTCAATTACATCGGAAACATTGGAAGACGCTATGGTCCGAATATGTAAAAGGCGAAAATGTTATGGAAACACATTTAGTTAGAATAGGAAATGTTTGTCTTTCACTTTTCGATAGATACTATCCCGTCTAGCTTCAGAGCATTCTTAAGACAAAAATACATATATTGGTACCAAAAACGACAAAGACAGGACGGTTTCCAGAAATTTGCACAAAACTTGCCGTCTAATGCGAACTGGTGACATTTATTTTGGGAGAAGGGATACCGGCGGGATAAAGGAAGTTCCTAGAACCCAAAAGAAGACACTGACGCCAAATGTTTTTGTCCTCTCATATAATATGCTAATGGATTGAAATATTAAGGAATATATATCAAATTAAGCATGCACATGATAACGCTACCAATATCAACTTGAACAAAACTGCGTCAATGAAATGTAACTAAGGCACAACGTTTTTACCGAGCACTAACCATTTGTACATAAATAAAACCTTAAGGGCAATACAATTATTAAAACATAGAAAAACATCACATTCTCACATAGAAGTGCCAGCCTAAATCAATCATCCATGCGATATGCTTATGTCTCATGTTTGACAGGAAAATATCATTGATAAGATAGCAGTAATCAAGAAACATTGTTTAATGCAACCGTAAGTCGGTCATGTTATCATATCGATAATCTGGGCCATCGTAATCGGAGAAAAACTCTTGAATCAAAGGGAGCAGAATTATCTTTAGAAATATTTTTTCGTTTTTCGTCCTTTCAAATATCTACATAATGAATGAATAAATATCAACAAAATGCAACTCCATTGTAATCTAGGAAAAATTGCTATAACATTATTTTTTTCTAGTAAAGTAAGATCAAATTTGCGGTAACCAGCTCAATTTTAATTGACAACCAGAATAAGAATTGTCACTTGCACATGTAAAAAGGAGCCTGTGCGCAAATGAGACGCTATGTACAATTAAGACAAAACTAAAAATTAATATACCTCAAATAAATGATAGTATTGTGCACATTAATATATTATAAAAGCATGAACATTGTATTTCAAATAATTCACAGTTCTTGATTGAGAAATGTGTCTTATTTATACGTAGGTAATAACTACACATGGTTTCCCCTTAAGAAATTTCTTAAATTTAAAACTTAAGTTTTTGTGGCTCTCTAGATAAAAGTTATTGAAATTTGGTCAAATATTGAGTTTAAACACAATAAGCGATATACCCAGGAGTTAAGTCGATATGGTTACATTTAATAAGCCATTATTTGGTTTTCATATAGCCTCAATTATTCCTTGACCTAATCTCTTGATAAACGAATCTGCTCATTCACACTTCATAAAAGTCGACTGTTAAGGATATGCTAAGCCTTATCCTTTATTTGTCATGTTCCAAATCTCAAACGAGCCTTATGCTAAATAAATGATCGGTGCATATTTTTTTGTCCGGTGTCTTTGTTTCTGCTATAATGCGCTTGTTTTTATATATTTTTGTATATTAATTTGTAATATTTATAAGCGAAACTTAACATTTGTATTTTAATTATTCAGTTTAAAATGAATAATATAGCGACCACAGAACAGTTATTATATGTTATTACAAACAGCAAAACTATTATATGTAATTATGGATTAGTAGCATTTAGTTTACAGTTCCTTTGTATTCATAATCCATTGTTTGTGATTATGGACTGTAAACGAAGTTGGATGAAAAACTCGTTCAACCCATTAGTTAAAACTATAATGCGTTATTATGGATTCATAGCATTTAGTTAACAGTTCCTTTGTATTCATACTCCATTATTTGTGATAAGGGACTGCAAACAAAGTCGTATGAAAAACTCGTTCAACACATTAGTTCAAGCAATAATGTGTTACTATGGATTTATAGCATTTAGTTAACAGTAAACACGGAGGATTTATATGACGAAAATCGTATATTCTAACGTATACAGTTTTTTATCATTGCATAAAAAATAACCGACATGACCTGTTCTTCTCGTACGTATATAATTACTTCGAAATTTCTACAATTCAATTTATTTACCATCTTTTATTTACCCACCTTTAAATGAAATTTCATCTTTCCAATAGTCATGTCAAGACACATTTATGACACTTTCTACTTAATACATCATACAATATTGAATGCAATTGACCCATTGCTCATTTTCAATTTGATATCATGGCGACTCTTATGTAGTCACTTTGACCAAGTGCTAGATGAATCCAATCCAAATAACTATATAGGAAATGACAAGAGAGCATTTAACTATCAGTCGCCATCGTTCATTAGGCAAAACCTTATATTACGGGGCTATATAGTGATACAATTTTTGTCATAGGATGCCATAAATGTTGTTTCTTTTCATATCATTCCATATGTATCTATAAAAATAACAATGATAACGCTTTTGCACTTTATTTGTCGACAGTCAAAAACGCATCAAAATATACGCGTGAGAATAACTTGCTACATTATTATTTATAGCATGTGTATCTATTTCGCCATACACTCAAGGTGAAGACAATTCAATATATGAGAACGTATTCTCATAAATAAACATAAACCATCTTACCCTGGAAAAGGGTACCGAACAATTCAGACGATAACGTCTCCCTAAAACAAATTGTTTTTTTAAAAAGAAAACCAAATCACAGTACGTTGTACAGTTGCATTTCATGATGCAATCATGCTCCTGACATCTAAATTTACTAACGTTAAATAACTGCCTGCAATAAGTCTAAGTGCAGAAATGGAAATTGCATCGTGATACATCAAACTTTTCCGTTCAGCTGGCAAATTAATAAGTAATAAATGAGGCCTCTTTGAGGTGCATTTCTAAAATCTTAATAATAATTTTGAAAAATTGTAAACTTAGTTCAGATATCAATAGCGATTTTACAATAAACTGATACCTTGACATCATACTTAGAATGTAGTAAAATTAGAGGGTTGATCATGAAATGATATTTTAAGAGATATGCTGGATATTCCCTAAACTGTCTTCTTTGGTGGATATCCGCGCAATAGATCTACACAAATGAAACGTCCAAATAGACACATGGGCCAATATGTTTCCTCCCGAAAATGTACCGGCCGAAAAATTACCCAAATAGTTTCCGCCAAATATATTCCAAAATTGACGAATGGACCAAAACGGTTCCGTCTAACAAATTGCTAAGCCTAAATGGTGCGTTTATCATTTTTACTATTCCAATTCAGTGAACATTATTTTATCTAACCAAAACTGAATAAATAAATGTGGAATAATCATGCGTTTTGCTAAGTTGAAGCGTGCCTTTTTTCCTTTTTTTTCAATCTTTCCACTTTTACCCAAGATCAACTAGATATCACGATTGCACGCAATAGTTCAAATGGAGGTCAGGGCTTTTAGAGAAAAACTGTATTAACTCTCGCGCTACACTGAACGTGATCTGAATGCAAATCTCAGTAAGCAGATTTTTTTTACATTATTAGTCTTTGATCCGGCATCAGCTTGCTGTTAGATTAAACAAATACTTACTTCCCAGAAAAAAATGCGCTTCATAACGCTAATTTTGTTGCCAGATATCTATGCTTTTTATAAAACCACCGAATTATTTTTAGATTGGCATATCCATGTGTTTTATTACTTTACCGTTTGTATCGAATAGAAAATGGGTCAAACCTTGTGATTAACAATGATTTAAATTCTAAATTTGTTCCGCAGCAAAGCTTCTCTAAGTCATATAAAGCAATATTGCTAAATCATAGTCTTGTCCGTGGTCCAATAAAATCCAAACATTTTTTTATATAAATCTGTAACCTATTTGATAAATATTTCTATAATTAAAACTTTTGACAGCATTAAAAGGGTTCTCTGAATGTGATTAACAGATCAAAGATTTGAATCATCTGTTTTAGTTATTTATTTGTTTACTTTATATATATTTGAAATGTTTTCCTAGAACTTTAATAGTGGGCAAAACCATAGCAGGCAGCAATTCCAGGAAACAAGTAGTTTGAAAGTAAATGAAATGTCTTGAAGTTTGAATAGATACCGTATGCCGTATATCTTTTCTAATTAGCTCTTCAAATCATAAAAAATATATATATTCTTTGGGTAAATGTTTTGCTTAAAATACGCATAGAGCTCTACATTATCTTATTGTCTAAACTGGTTCCTTCTACTAGAGTTATAATATTACATAGATGATATGGTCATAATGCGTATGGTTCCCGGACGGCAATATTATGTTTCCCAATAATTTATAGCAACACATTTTGATCATGTTTTATCATCTTCAAAACATGTGTCATCCTTGTTGTAACATACGGTAACTGATATTTCCTTACTAATCGTTAATCCATGAATCATACAATTACGGTGACGCTTGCATCAATTAAGAATAATGGATGTTAGGAAAAAATAGCCCTCTTTAGGAAAAAACACAAGGGTGTTTCAATTGAGATTGATGCTCATGGTCTTTATCCATGCTTGAAACGGAACATAAGCCGTGATGAGATTTATCGTAATGTCCATATTATGATAATGGTATGTGGATGGGAAGTGCCTTGGGTTGTGGATTAAAATGCATGAGACACCAAATAGTGTCCTACTATTTGACCTTAGTGTAGTTTCTAATATGAATAATGTATTATGGGATATAGGAAGACATACGAGACGGGTTTTGGGCGGAAGAAGAAAGTAGGATCCTGTTGCCCAAAGCATTCAGGCCGTAGTGATATGTCATTGTTTTTCTGCTCCGATTACTATATTCAATACAAATTTAAATTCCACAGAATTTAATTTGAGACATGATTGATAAAAATTGACCAAACGCTTTAACGTTATAGGTATTTTTCCAACCGGACACTTCTTTTGCTGTCGAGTATATGTATATCGAGTATATGTTGCACAGTTCATACAAGACATTGGAATTGCACCGATAAGATTATTTGCGTATCATATTCTGTATTTAAAATCCAACCGTTTAGTCATATCATATCATGAAATGAATAGACTTTTTATAATCTTTTCCCGTGTTAATGCTTACGCGAGATACATTCAACACTATTATGATTGAGTCCATGGTTTTTGTAATATCACTTTAAACAATAGTATGTATAAAGATGCAACACGATATGGACCAAGAAAGATCATGCTATGACTATAAATGTTATATTTTGGTGAAAAGCGAGATCTTTGTTTTATTTTGACAAATTAGTTTATGGGAAATGGCCATGAAACAAATACGATTCTACAATTAAATCAGTTATGCGAAATATAAACCGTCCCAAAACTCATAAAACAGGGATAAAATGCAAACATGGTTTCCATAAATTGTCGGATTGACGAGCATTTATAGTTGAATGATCCGTCCCATGACTTCAATTATTATCACGAATGACTTTCCCTTTCATTTTAATCGCCACAAACGCACATTAGACCTACAGGGAAAACAAGATCATTTGCAGTAAAAATGTAAAGGTTTGAATGTGCATGGAATAAATCCAGTTTTTTTCTGAAAACAGTTATGATTATGACAAAATGTGCCCGAGGGTCCAGCAATTAACGTATGGCCCTCCAAACATGAAATATTTTTTATTACATGCCGTTTTTAATTATTTCGATTAATTAAAACAAACCTAATCAATTTTATGCACGTTTAAAGGGATGCACTCTTTATCTGTTAAACTCAAGTTATGTGACGTTTTTGGTGATTGCAATAACTCCGTAATTTGTTACGTCACAATCAACTGTGTAGCATGTTTAACTTATGCATTTGGCTAACAGGTGTCCATGGCAAGTATAAAGCTAGATTGTTACTGGCTTGTTACGTCATCACGTCATTATTATTTTGTATTTTAACAATCGACTTAATTGATAAATTACTTTGAATTGCCAATTTAATGTTTCTAAAATTAGTTGTTTTCTAGAATCAAAGAAATACGATTGAAACGTATGACATCCAACAGATTGATCGATTTAAACGTTTAGCTATCCATATATATACAGATATCTTTATTATATATTAAAGTAGAAATATTTGACTTTGTATGATTATTTGGTATTAATATTTTGCAAAAAAAAATGATTTCGACAACATTTATTTATTTTTAACTAAAAAGAGCGATTAAATTGGATTGATAATAATTTTTTGTCTATCGTGCTTAACACGTGTTGGTTTGAACAGGTGTCTATGTAAAGTACATGTACAAGTACTTTATATTTTAACCTGTCGAAATAATATTACTGCGCCCTTTGCGGATGGGGCTATGCGTGCTCTTGGGGTTTCCACGTCACAGGTCCGTACGGCGATTTACAGCCCGGGCGTATGGCCCTGCGTTTCCCTATCATTTCTTTATAAAATAATTTTCAGGCATATAATAAAATATAATACGTCACGCCAATCATGTGCTCATTCTCTAGCTTTGTTTCCTCATAGTTCAGACTTTCATTAAGTGATATATGATATACATCATGCTTTACGACACATTTGACCCCTTTACGACTTGCCCAAAAATGAATCTAACGGATTGTTCAGTCGATTCAAATATGTAAAGAGGCATGTTCCTTGCTTAGCAATCAGCTAATTATCTGCTTACTAAAGAACAAAAAAAGGTTTCAATTTCGGTCGCTGTCTTTACGGAATGAAGGGGTCGTGTAGCTCGTAGTGAAAGTGATCGGTGAATCTTAATGATGTTTAGCCTAAAGGTGTAATTTTCACCTTATGTGTTGTGATTTCATTTTCCAGGAAATTACATTAAACATGCATATATATTTATCAGATATTTATCAGATTTTAAAAATGTACAAGAAGGTCATGGTCAGTATATAATATTGTTTATACAGAAACATGTTAGACGGAATATTGTCAAAGTTGTAATGCATTGTACTATAATATTTGTATATAAAAACAAGATAATTGTATTACATTTGATTATATACTATTTGTAAATAAGTCGACTTGTGTATGATTATAATTTATACAAGAAGCTAACTCTCCACTAAATGCCTCGGTGAATAAACTTGCAGTATCATTAAGCGCATTAGTGGATTAGGGCCCCGTGCAAATATGTGTTAGATATACGTCACATTATTAGCCAAATGTATAACATAGTGTGGCTTGATAACACGTGTGTGTTAAATGAGTTGATTGATCATTACAGTTGCATCATTTGGCTACTTTGTAAATATTTTATAAGCTGCAAATAAAAAACTAAAACGCTTATTTTCTCGTAAAGTCAATTTGGCACTTTATCACTTTGCCACTTTATTGCACGGAGCCCTTCAAACTGTTCATGAGGGAGTAAGAATGTTGAGCCAGAGTACATTTTATCATTGTGTCAAAGCGCAGCTAAGGTGTCTGATTGTCTGCAAAAATACCACAAAAGAAATTCTATGCGCAATATATACACAGTACATACTAGGCCTAACTCTATAAGCACAATATACTCAAAATAATAATGCAGGGCCTCAAATCAAATACCACAGCACTTGAAAGCGATGGGCTCTACCTTTTGACAGACCATTTACGCAAAAAGAAGTTGTGGTGATTACACGTAAGAAGATCGTATTTGATGCTATCTGATAATGCACTAAGGACAAGAATGAGAACATGAAAGATATAAACGAAAAATAAGTGTACCACTTAAAGGAAAATACAGAACTATACAACGATTGTTTTCGGTTGATGTTATGAATAAATTGATTTAATAAAGGCTTATGTTTATATATCGGTTATTTTCAAAATTCAGTTAGATAATATCAATCGGAAAATTAATGTTGTTCAGACAATATTTTATTTGAACACTATAGCTGTATAATAAAATGCATAAGAAATATAAATAGTAAAAAAACTATGTTTCACCGTTTGTCGTAAGATAGATAATATTGACCTGGTCCAGACCGTTGAAGCATCGTTCAGTACACACTATAATGCTAATATTGCATGTCTTCTAAAACATTAAATCACATATAGGCATTTATATATTTAGCATACGTCATATGGATTCTTTGCATTAAGAAATATTCAAATTTCTTACATACATATATAAATAAAAACGCCCCAACACATGCACGCATTTAGTGACTTTTTGATCCTGAATTTTAATGCCAAGAAGCAATACAGTCTGGGTCTTAATATAAAATATGGATACTGTCGGTACCTTAAACATGGTAGCCTCAAAGAATTCCGGAACCAGGAAAACAGCAAACTGTTAGAGTACAAACAATTGCATTAATTGTAAACGATATATCCGGAAACATACAAGATTATTTTACATTCGAAATCAATATATAATATTTGAGATCCAGATATTTATCGACTACACCCATCTGGTAGATTGCGATTAATGACCAAACGGCATTTCAATCAAATTTCGGTAAATCATCTCTTTCTTAAATCGTCATATGATGGTTTAATTGGAGACAAAAATTATAATGATCTTTAGCTGAATCGGTCTTGTCTTCCGACAACTTAACATGTAGAATGCGAGTAATGTATCAAAGTTAATGACAGGTTTCGTGAAAAAAACGAATAAATCGAAAGACTGAGTAGAATGTCACATGCCAGATGAGTAGGAAAAGGATGAATGATGACTCGTTCCCTACCGCTTGCATTATTTAATGACACGTTCTTGTGCGAATCGAATATAGCGGTTTGTATGTAAAACCACCCAACTACAATCCAATAACATAAAAACTGAATGGACCTCTCAATTTGCTAGTGATTTTGCTCGAAGGTAACTCAATTCTAAATTACCCAAAATAACTAATATACTTTTATAAATTATATTGTCTGTTAAGTATCCGGGTGCTTGAATTGAATATAAAAGTAGAGTTGTGGTTTCAATAGTGGGTATTACGGTTTGATAAATTTTGTGTGTCACAATTATCATATTATGAAATCCAAAATTACACAATGTTTATACTTCCGGCTTGCAATGTTAAATTTACAAAATGAATCACTGACCAATATTCTACAACAAAAAAGAAGAAAAAAAAAACAAACTGAAGAAATACAAATCGCATGTTTGGCAGAGTTCTCATCTAATTATGATTCGATCTTGCTTTCTGCAAAGGCGCATGGCGACATAATAAGAACTTGGCGACATTTCTTCGAAAGAGAAACAAAATATTTGTTGTCATTTTTTGTACTTTGTAATGAGAGAAATACAGCTTTGCTTACCAAGACATTTGGTCAAATTGCTCTTTTTGTCGTCGGAGCAGCGTTCTCGGAAAACAAAAATAATTGGACCTTCTTTTATCGAGAGCATTAATCACTGTTAGTTGTCATCAGTTTAAGGATCATCATAGAAAATATAATTTGACTAAAAAGTATGTACCTTTGAATTTCCCATGACAAGATATTGCTAAAGCGCTGTTGTGATGATGTTGGAGAACAATGTGAAAACAACGAGTTAACTTTTAACGATAAAACATGCTATGCAATACAAAGTCAAATGTGACAAATGTAAAAATATAAAGATGATTGAGTAAATACATTTGGTTACAGTATAATGATAGAACTAATTTTACTCAGCTGTTTTAACAATAACAAGATGACATTGAAGAATTAGTATAAGTGCAGCTATTTGCACGAAGTGAACGAATTGAAAACGAACTGAAATGGAGAAAATATAAATCACTTTATAAACCCGTTTACCGAGATAATCAAACATTGTAAATGTAGCATTGTTGAACTGTTTTAAGCAAGTAGCAGAGACAGGTGACATTTTTCTGCTCGACCATTTGACGGATTAGATTTTGGTAAGCAGATGTTATATAAATTACAAGCCAGAAAGATGTGATATCCAGCCAAGACTATCTGGACGCATATGGTTTATTGTAAACGTCAGGGCATTATTGTAAATAAGTCTAGTTTATTAACTTCTGTATGTATTTTTTTGCGAATTGAAAATTGCTATTTTCGATTTATCAGGAAAATATGTTGCATTTGGTCAAATGACAAACTGTGTATCAAGTACTATTTTGTGACAATATATTGGCTTCTTAAAACCTAATAATCGTTTCAATTACGAAAATGAGTCTTATTTGCTGACAGGATTTGATAAGTATGTTCTTTTAGAAATCAATTATAGATTTTGATCGTTCGCTTTGAACTGCTTGTTGAAATATCTCAAGCGTAGCTATTTACCAGTATTCTCATCTGCAGATGAATTTCGTTGATTCATTTCTATTTTATACTTTTGACAGCATACTGGACACGGTATATATAAGAATATGAAACAATCATACACGATATAACAATATCTTTTCAATTTTCAAAATAAAATCCTTATCTTTTTACGCAAAAATAAGCGACTAGCCAAATTGGTTTCTAATGATAACAACAAAAAGTAAGAATCTGCAGGTGCATGCCGCTAATATCTTAACTTCAATTTTTATACTCTGGTTCAAAATATTTGTTACCTTAAAGCTTAAGCTTTTGAAACTTAGTCTTGTTACATTTATAGGATAAGAACATATAGGAACTTGTTCAAGCTAAAAGGGGACACTGAATCAGATTGTTCCCTCATAAAATATATGCTTAGGGATGGTAACATGGATTATAGTATTAATTGAACAAATAATCATATATAGGAATAGGAATGTGAATAGGTAATTTTTTTACTGTGCATAAGAAATGTATACTCAAATAAAAACATAAATAGCATTATTGTTGTAAAGACATAAAAACAACACATATTTCCATATGAAAGTGCCAGCTAATCATCCATGCAATAGGCTTATGTATCATGTTTGACAGGCAAATATCATGGATAAGATAGCAGTAACAAAACACATTTTTATTTACCACCGTATGTGAATCATGTTATCGTATCAATAATCTGGGTCATCGCAATCGAAGAGAAATCGGGCATCACAGAGAGTAAAAAGGCAAATTCATCATTAGCACGATTGCCATGCCCATAGATCAGCATTTTGTATAAAGGCTGGAAACTAACAAAATGGTTCTTATTAGTAGTTTAAGAATTATTGCCCTAACAGTAAAATCAAACCCAGTAATGTTACATGAAATTTAAGGTTAATGATTTCCGGCGTTTCGATTGACCATTAGAACGAGAACATGTCGACATTTGTTAAATTTACATTTTCATCTTTTTGTAGATGTATACATAAACAAAACAAAATATTAGTTATGTGGTTAAAAATACGACATATATCTTAGACTTACACTGCACTATATGTATTCATGCAACTATATAATTTTGCTCAAGAAGGAGCTTAAACAGTTATTGAATTGACTAAAGAGTTGCGCCGATTTCTTAATATTTCATATACAAATGTTTCCATTTCTCATAGAAATCTAGATGAAATTATTCCTTGATCTAATCTATGACAGACGAACCTACTCATTAACACTTCATACACGTCGGCTGCTAATGATACGCTTGGCCTTTTATGAGCTGTTGACGGATTTATCGTGTGCCTAATCTCAAATGATCCATACGTTACACACGTGAATTATTTTCTTCACGGCGTCTTGTTTTGTTATACATGTATCTCATTTAACTCGCCATGCTATTCACCCAAAGCAACACAAATCCTTTTATTCAGCGTTTGAGTTAATAAATCAATAAGGTTACTCATTGAACAAAAGTTACATTATTATATAATAAACTGACTATTATAAAATTAAAACAGGATAATAAATACGGAATAAAAATAATTCTAACTAAATAAAGCAACTTAAATAAGGTGACTTGCTGATTGAAACTCTCATTATTGCACCGGGCTAATAATGGCGTGATGTGTCAAAATGCAATTTCTTCCTGAGGCCATGTTAAATATTATTTAAGGTCATAAATGGCACGCGAGAATCAGACGGGATCATATAAATGAATTGATACAAGGATTACGTATACGAAACAATAACTAGTATAAGTAAATATTTGCATTTGCTCCCTTATTTATGTGAGTAGGCTTATGCATTGAGAATTAAATTTTGTAAGTTTAACGATAGACTTAAACCATTGCCATCAAACAAAGCAATTGTGATATACGATTACGATTTGTAACAACTTCGGAGTAATAGTATACGTACGAGAAGAATAAATCATATCCGTTCATTTTTACACAAAAGCTGTATTCACTCGAACATATGATTGTCATGTTCAGGTAATCTACCGTTATACTATGTTTGAAGAACTTGAATAAAACAACTCATTCAATCTAATTTCAGCAAAAACACCAAAGTCAATCTCTTATTTACCAACCTTAATATGGAATAACATCTTTTCCATTATATCAAGACTAATTTGTCGAGACTATATGCTCAATGCATCAGACAATATTGAATGCAATTGACTTATTGTTCATTCCTATCATGGAGTCACTATGATCCAAAGCTAGATGAATCCTATTCGAGCAGCTAAATAGGAGATAACAAGAAAGCATTTAGCTGTCAGTCGCCATCGGTCATTAAGTTAGACCTTAGTGTGGGGCTATGCAGCGAAGGAAGCGTTGTCATGGGACGCCATCAATATTTATATTTCAGGCCAGGTGTATTTATAAAATTGCAATACCACATTACTTTTCTGAACTTGATTTGTCGTGAATCAAACCCAACGACGTTCTTGAAGAAGAGCGGATGCCATTTTAAAGGAATTTATAATTCGCATCAAAACCCAGTCGCTGTATCAATCAGTCGCCACATCATATCACGTAATAAATATATGTTTTATCACCTTTTCCCACCTAGACGCTCATGCGAGATACATTCAACACTATTTGATTGAATATAATGTTTACAAAGTATTACCTCATACGAATAAATATTTAATAGTACCACATCGTGGGGTTTTTGTTTAAATATATCAAGAAACTGATAACACACTGTTATAATAATAACCTTATTAGATTATTCGATATTATCATTAAATATGGCTCAAACAAGAACGAAAAATGACAATCAATTTAGCATTAAATGTATTATGGAACAAATGTCAATGTTATTGAATTAATTTGATATTCCATTCTGCCAAAACCAGTTATTTTGAGAATAGCTCTTTCTAAAAAAGCAGGAGTATTCAAAGAA
>LQRL01039076.1:40297-52133 GCA_001703475.1 Hydroides elegans
TATTTGGGTCACTGTCGTTAGGAGGTGAAGGGGTACTTTAGCTCTTAATGAAATTGATTAATGTCATTGAAATATGTTTATCTAAAGACTAATGGCTATATGAACCGATCCTTTAATATTCAATTGTTCATTACCTCAATGCATTATCCAGAAAAATACACAAAACATGTTTTTGTCCTTGACAGACATGTAATTAGGCAAAACAAAACTTTGCAAATGGGACATGGTCGTTATATTCATGGTAGTTATATTTTATATAGAAACATTTTGTATGGTAAAATGAATAAATTGCAATCCATGCTTGTTGCATCAGAAAGAGAGCTTGGGCATTAGCGCCCAAGCTACAATGGGTTTGATATACGTAACTTGTTTAGCCAAATGCATTGCAATTGCTTTTTCTAATGTTGTGTCGATAAATTTATGCATTTGATAGACATTTACTAAAGCTTTGAAAACTTTGCAAATGGATATGGTAGTTATATTTGAATTGTTGTAATGTATGTATGATATTGTAATACATCACTTATATTAACATGGCAAAATGGTAATTATACATTTGAGTATATACTGTATTTAAATGAGTCGATTTGTCTAAGATTGCAATACATATAAGCAGCAAAGGTACAGCGCAGATCGTGTTTGATGCTAGCTAATAATAATGCACTTAGAACAAGAATGAGGATAACAAGACGAAAAAGATAAAAATAAACTATTAATAGGAACAGACAGTAGTACTCGACGATAGTTTTGTGATGCTTTATATTCAAATTGCTATTTGTATGATGATAAATTATATAATTACATTTATATTAATATATAACGGGCTATTATTGTTGCATACCATACATAAACAATACATGTGATATATTCTAATGACTTGTGAATATTTGCATATTATGTATTTATATAAGTTATCCTAGAAACTTGGCGCATCGCAGTAACATTGTATATAACAGTTCCTGAACCAGATTGCTTTAACGTCGTTGAATATGCAATATCAAATACAACACTGCCTTTATTCTAACTTAATTTATTTCATTTATATTAAATAATATGCATTCAATTAATGCGAACTCGATAAATATCAAAAAGCACATTTTAGAAAAATATGTAACACCTTCTAACATTCATTTTTCTTTTTTATACCGGCTTGAATTTGATTGAACAATTGATTAGGCAATTGTATAAAATGTGGATACTTTCTGTACCTTAAATAGGGTAACCTCAAATAATCCCAGCACCATGTAAATATTCATATGGTTTCCAGAGGCTAATCACCTATTCTAAATATATACTTTTCTATGGGGAAGGACAACGCTCTATCCGCCCGAAGCCATATATGATGGAAAATGAAATATGAAAATCCTAGCTTAATCGGGGATTGTGTGGTTTCAGGTCCTTCAAATTCATGAAACAGTTCAAAACTAAACTGAAACGAGCGCTGTCTAGCAAAATGGGAGCTTTGGTAGCTCAACTGGCATTTTGCAATTTGCTTTAGATAATAATGTTTTCGGTCTTAAATTTCCATGGCAAGATTTTGCAAATATGCGTTGAGATGATTACGCAGAACAATTTCATCTCAAAATTTCATTTCCAAATATCAAAACGTAGCAGATCGGTATGTAATCCAAAGTCAAGAGTGAAAAAAGTAACAATATACTATTAGAATATAATGAAGCTAATTGAGCCAATTTACACATTTGATGACAGTAAAATACACAAAATTAGTAACGAGATTATATAGGAGGTTTAAAGAATGTTCAGCTGTTTTTACTCAACATTACAAAAAAATCACGTTATAAAACCATTTGCGAAGATGACAGAACTATTGGAAAATTTGAATTTATTGTACTCTATAACTTGAGTCTTAAGCATCCTTGCAAGCGGTACAGAAGGGTGACATTTTATCTGCTCCCTCAGATGACAGTGCGGATTTCCGCCAGCAGATGTTAGAGATGTTCTTGGCGCATATGGTTTATTGCAAAAGTGAGCCCCTTTTTGTAAAATCTGTCTAGCTTATTAAACTTTGTCTGCATTGTTTTAAAGAATAAAAATTATCAGGAAATGTCTCACCTCTGGCTAAATAATAAATGATTTATCTACGGCTATTTTGTGGCTATATTGGCTATTTATGACTAAAATTGATTAAATTACTAGAAAGAGTCTAATTTGCTCACAGGATCTTATATATAGTTTCTTTTAGAAAAAAAACTTATAGCATTTGTTTTCTTGTTTAAACTACTTGTAATCAATTCCAAGCCAAGCTATATTTACCATATTTTCTAATACAATATAATTTGTTGTTTCGTCTTTAATTGGCTGAGCACAAATTATTGAAATTTCGTTTTACCAAAAATGTGTACAATTTGCTGACAATGTCTCATTTCGGATTTGCAGATTTTGTTAATATTTCTCTACGCTATATTCGTGACAACCCACCAGGAGTATTATAGGTCAGAAAAACAAGCGTTTATCTAAAATAACACGATACACAAAATAGTAATATCTTGTCGATCTTTACGTAATTCTAAGTCAAATCCGAACATAGAATTCTATGAGTTTTAACAACACAGCCAGGCCGGTTTCCAGCAATTTGCATAAAGGAAATATTTTGCTATTTTATTTGAAACTGCAGCTGCATGCCGCTAATCTCGCTGCTAATGGCGCGATTGCCAACGCTTTGGAAACCCCTGGTGACATTTTTGGATGATAACATATAAAAATATTAAATTTCTTTGAACCCAGTAAAAGACGATGCTTCACATTGATCCCCCTTTTATTATGATAAAGAAAATGCTAATTAGATTTAAGTTGTTAGTAAAAATATACAATTTAGCAACCATATGACCACATTACCAATATCAAAATTGAAATAAGAAAATGCTAAAGGGTTGATAAGCTTAGTGTGTGCTAAATTGCAGATCCTGAGACAATTTTAAATGCAATTATTATGTGCGAGGCATAGGAGCATGAGAGTAAGCAAACCGTTTTAACGAGCGTTTTAAAGATATAAATAGCTTAATAATTGAATAGACATAGAAACATCACATATTCTGACATAAAAGTACCAACCTAAATAAATTATCCATGCGTTATGCTTATGTATCATGTTTGACAGAACCATATCATTGATAAGATAACAGTAATATAGACACATTGTTATTTGCCACTGTGTATAGGTTGTGTTATCATATCGATAATCTCGGCCATCACAATCGGAGAGAAATCGGGCATCAAAGAGAGTGTAAAGCAAATTTGTCTTAAGAAAGATTCCTTGCCCATAGATCTGCATATTGTAACAGAAAGATGGTTGCAAGTAACAAAATAGTTGCAAGTAGTAGTCTAAGAATGATTGCCCAAACTGTAAAATCATACTTTCCAGTAAAGTTACATATGATTTTAAGTAACATGTTTTCGGCATTTAGATTTGCTATCAAAATGAGAATTGTCTTGAAGACATGTCGACATACGTTAAATTAACAGTTTCATCTTGTTGTGGTAATATAGATAAAGGTAACATTGTTTGTATTAGTTATCTGGTTAAAATAGAGAGAATTTATCTAGGAATTACCATATTTTTCAAACAGCTATTTAACTATGTTCAATGTTGTTGTTTTTCTTTTCACATAGAACTCTAGGTGAAATGATTCCATGGTGTTATCTCTTGACAGACGAATCTGCTCGTTTACACTTCGTAAAAGCAGGCTGCTAATGATACGTTTGACCTTAATTCGTTTTTGACGGATTTATCGTGCTCCAAATATCAAATGAACCCTACGTTGTACAAACAAACTATTGTTTTTGTTGCATCTTGTAATGCCGTGTGCTTCATTGCACATGTAATATGTGTGAACTAAACAATTTTCACTTATTCGTAAGAATCAATGGGTATGACATCATCTATGTCGCAGTAATTAATTCTTAATTATTAATACTGTCATATATAATTAAGGAATAAAGGCATTACGAGTGATATATGCATGGTAGCAATAGAATCTACCGACTGAAATTCTAATCTCATACAAGGCCAAACGCATCTTCATATTCCTATTTCGATGATAGCACCAGGCTTATGATTGTTTGATGTGTCAAAATGTAATTTCTACCTGAGGTCAAGTTAGATGAAATTTTAGATCATATATTATACGCAAGAATCGAACCGGAGCTATAAGAATTGCACATAAGAATCAGCATTGACATCAAACATAGCCAATTCTCGGGTAAAAGGTCAAACCCCTGCCCATTTGCGCAGGCTTCGCAAAAAGCCCCACCCCCTCGCGCAGAATGCCCCTTCCCCCCTCTGGAAAAACACCCATAACGTTAGCTAATTAGTTGACTTATATAACGGCCATAAATGACGTCATACGAATATCATAGTGTGACGTTAATTTTAAAGTCAACTTCAGGTATTTAACGCATTTTTGACGTCATCATGACGTCATTGCGACATATTTTATAACGTCATTGTAACTACGTAACTATGACGAAGACGTTTAACGTCACGACGTCCGTCATGTACAAATGACGTAAAAAGATATATCTGAATGATGTGCTTGTTGCCGGGGCGGGGGAGTTCTCGAGTAACGTATAAGCGAATTGTAACATTATGGCAGTTCATTTCTACTGTTACATGCAATGTATTTAAAGCTAGGATAAACCAACCGATTTCATCTCATTTTATCATAATCAAGTCAATCCTCACCAACCTTAAAATGGAACTGCGTCTTTCTCATAAGGTCGAGGCACATTTATGACGCTATGTATTCTCAATACCAAAATTGAATACAGTTGACTTATTGCTCATTTTCAATTTCATATTTATATAAGAAATAACAAGAGAGCATTTAGCTGTCACCCGGCATCGGTTATTAAGTAAGAGCTTAGTGTAGCAATTTTCAACAATGAAAGCTTTGTCATGGAAAATAAAAAAAATAATTATTTCAAATCATGCTATGTGTATAATTAAAATAGCAATATCACACAACGTTTTGGAACTTGAGTTCCGAGGTTGCAAAACTTCAAAAACAATTGCAGAAAAGCAGGCACCATTCACCAAAGAAACACGACCGAAAACCTGGCTGCATTGATCCGTCTTTAAGAATATAGAGTTTGATGTAAGCTACAAGCACAGTATTTTCACTTATTTATAGCCGGTGCTTTCATGTTTTCATAATCAAAAGGATGATGGCAATTTAATATTAGAGTACGTTTAACTACAAATTCAAATAAATAATGTTTTACAAGAAATTATCCCCAAATCGTTTATAACATCTCCCGATGCCAAAAAAACACGATTACTTGTTTTTTACTATCAAATGGTGTTAGCATGCTCCTGGCATCTAAAGTTACTAACTTTAAATCACTGTTTGACATAAGTCTAAGTTAACATATTGAAATTGCATCGTGATACATGAAACTTTACCGTTCCGTTGGTAGACTAATAATTGATAAGTGATCTCTCGCCTAACAACGCAATTACTTTTTTTAGATGCGATTATTAAATTTTAATTTCTAAGTATAACACATTTTAAGATAAGCTGATACATTTTTTGTTCAAATAAAAACAAATTGCTTGAAATGATTAAATCAGATATGTTGATCGTAGAATATTAAATTAAAATAGTTTTGTTTGCTTTGTTTGTTTTTAATAAATAAAATACCATAGTTTTGCGCAACGCCATTTTCTCAACCAGGTCTACTGTAAGAGCCGCGGTTTTAAACGCAAAAATATAATTGTTTTTACATACAACCGGGTGCTTTGAATCTGCTCTATCTTACTATCAATCTTTCCATTTTTACCCAAGGACATTGTACTATATATCACGAGTGAACGTTATAGTATAAATTGAGGTTAGGGCTATAAGATGAGAAACTGTATTAACCCCCGCGCTACACTGAGCGTGATCTGAATGCTAATCTCAGCAAGTGGGATTTTGACATTAGGGAACGGCCTTAGTCTTTCATCTGGCATCAGTTTGGAATTTCGGAATTAAAACAAATAGTCACACCTCGAACATTGTAGTTAAGAATGGTTCCAATCCTAAATTTGTTAAGGAGCACAATTTATATAAAGCCGTGTTCACGCAAAACATGAACAAATTTCATAGAAAACGATTTATTATGTATTTAATACAAATATCACTTAAAATTTATAGCGCATAATTCATAATAGCACATAATAGCACAATAAAATGCCAATGCCATTTGTATGAAATACATAACAAACCGGTTTCGAGCTATATTTGCCTGTTTTGTGTGCACGCGGCCTAAGTGAAATCTAATATTTTTAAACATACTCTTGTAGGATAAGAGGGATTTAGGCACCATTAATTGCAAAATATGTAGGTTGAAATCCACTTGATAGACATAATCACATTATACACTCGTAGTGAGAAAATGTCGTAATCAATGGTATTTTTAAAATGGCGAATGAAATAATATTCAGTGGTCCAAAAAATTCAATATTTTTTTTTTTATTTCTATACCCTACTTAATTAATATCTTTTATAATTGAACTGACTTAAAACATTAAAAGGGTTCTCAGAATGAGATGAACAAATTTTATCTTAGATTCATCTGTGTGTTCTATTTATTTGATTATTTTTTAAATGTGGTTTGATCCTTTCCTAGAAATGTTATGGTGAGTGAGTTCATGAACGATACCAGGAAACAAGTTGTTTGAAAGAAGCTAACTTGTTTTGAAGTTTGAATTAATGTCATATGCAATAGCTCTTTTTAATTAGCTCGTCAGATCATTTACACAATACTGGTTATAGTATCGTCTTAAAACTATTTTAGAGGGCTTAAAATGATCATACAATTCGTTATTGTCAAAACTAACTTTCTTCAATTAGAGTGATAATCATACACATATGATATGATTATGATACGTAGGGTTTCCAATCAATACTCACGTTATGATGGTTAACACTGGCAGCACTGTTTTGTGATGGCAGTTTCAGTCAACAATAAAGCCCATGTCCGGTTTAAATATTTAATAATAGTGATATCATATCGGCAAATAATTAATATTTAAACAATTTTGATCAAGTCTATCATTTCCAACAAATATTTGTCTTCCTTGTTGCAAATTACTTTAGAATTTATAGAAATCAGGAAGGTGACATGACTTTTCTAAATAGTGATTTGTAAAAAGTATTATTTCTTTAAATTGAGTTTCTAATTATAGTAAGACCTTTTCGGGGTAAAAAAACTGAACAGTCGCAAAATCACTTCCCTTCAATTTTTCGCAAAATTGTGAATTTTCAAAATAACCATAAATAAAAAAGATTCTATGAATTATTATCTATGATATAAATGTGTGCCAAATTCCAAATTTAGGCATGCTGCTGCAACAAATAACACCACAACTTTAACTTTTGTGATAATTTTACGTTGAAACTTACCGGTTTTCTAGCTCATAATGAGAAGCACAATCGACACGCGATCAAGGCAGTCCGAGTGTTCGGTGCAAGCACGAATATTCATTTAATCCAAACAATGGCCAAAAACCCTGTCGCTATATTTGTACTTAAAACATGACAAATAAAATTGGCTTATTTTGCAGATTATATGTGCGATCGTATGATCGCTCACTATATCATTTCACTAAACTTATACTAAAACAATAAGGGATTATTATTGAAAAGATCAAACTTGTAGAGGATAGCAATGCTTAAACCTATTAAAAAATACCCAGGCATAAAGCGTAAATCGATTTCATTATGAACAGGGTGTAAAATCGAAGTTAACACTTTTTAAACTGTTCGCGTATAAAATATGCGCGAAACTTTCATACTGAACGGACCTTATAAGACTCTTACACACTAGCTGATCCTGCACGAATTGTTTAGTTTCTAAATTGCAACGCCTATTTCTTGATAATTTGCATCTGCAACCAAAATGATAGTCAAATAAAGTAACAACAAAAACAAAAAAAAAACTTTGAGAAAGTACAAATTATGAAACAAGTATTGAAGGGGCACCCTACGAAATATAACAAAATATATCGTTTAAATTATAATATGTTATGCACGCATTAACTTGATGCAATCATTTTCATCTGATATGGAAATTTCTTCTTTGCCGTTTTACTCACCATATCTCAGGTATATTTATTTGTATTTGTATTGTGTATTTATTTTTTATTATTAGGAATTTCAAGGAGAATTAATTAGTATTTCAAAAATTCGCGCAAAAATGTTTTTTTTTAACGAATAGTTCGTGAATTTGTTTTCCTGTAAAAGATAATAGGCCTTGATCGTGCAGTATCAAGTTCTGCAACGGCTATCGGCCTCACAATCGAAGCGTTTCGAAAAACATAATAAGAAACACACAAACGAAATATTAACTACAGTGAATGATATTTTCTGACTAAACGTTCATCTGCGGATCATAAAATCTCCTTTTTTATAAAGCGATAAATTCGCCTACTTCCCACTCGGCAAACAACTTCCTAAGAACGTCCTAATCATGTAGTTTTACGTCCCGACGTCCGCGACGCTAATATAACGTCGCTTTGATGTAAAATATGAGACGTCCCATCATTGCCTTTAAATGACGTATTTACGACGTGTTTTTATGACGGGATGGATTAACACGTCCGTATAACGTCGCTAATTATACGTTGTCGCGACGTGTTATTAAAGTCGTGCTTGCGACGTTGTAAATATGGCGTCACCTTAACGTCGCAATATGACGTTGCAATGACATTGTATCCTGGTCGGGACGTGATGCGACGTTACTAGGACACCCATTTAAAGACCAATTTATGAATTAAACTTACTGTTAAATACCCCTCGAAAAAAATGAAAATTTTGATTTGGGACAATTTGTAGTTGGAAAATTGTCGCTTTCAAATAGGAATAATATAGTTCAGTTGAATATCTATCATTTTAGAGTAAATTGTATATATGTGACATTTATATAAAATTTATTTTAGATTTTTAAATAAAAATGAGCGGGCAATTTAAATAACGTCAAAAAATGACGTCCATAAAACATTTATATAAGACGAAATGCGGACCACTTTAGGACGTCGCATTTAAGGTCTTAGCGGACGTCTTTCACTGAATGTCCTCTCGGTGTCAGATATTGATGGCGAAGCGACGTCTGAAAAATTACGTCTGGCAAACTTTCACCTGGGCTCAATGTAGGACCAAAAACGGACGTGCGTAAATGACGTCAAATGGACGTGAAACGGACCAACCTTTTGCCGAGTGGGTTCATCTCTACAGTGACACTTGTACATGTATCAATAAGAAATAATGGGTTTTGGGAACAAAAAATAGCCTCTTTTAAGAGAAAAAAAAACACACGAATTATTTAATAGAGATTGATGCTCATGGTCTTTATCCATGCTTGAAACGGAACATAACCATGATGAGATTTATCGCAATGTCTATATCATGATAATAGTATGGGAGTTGATAGTGCCTTGGGCATCGGATTAAAATGCATGAGGCATCCGAAAGTGTCCCAACATTTGACCTTGGTACAGTTTCTTATTATGAATAATGCATTATTGGATACAAGAAGACTCGGGCAGATAAAAAGGTCAGACTCTGACAACCATTGTTTTAGTCCACTAGACGTTGCAATATGCCCAGATCTTAAAATTAATAATATTTGTATTAATAATTATGCATTTAAATAAAATCTACCAATATTATTAAAGAGGTAAAGAAATACAGTTTTGTAACATCAACATTTATGTCTGTTTGATTGAGAATATAACGGTTTAGATAGCTAAAAAACGCATTTATTCTAACCTTTAGACTTTTGCCTACGCATTTAGGAGCAACAAAACCTATTAGTATCACTTAGACCCTTGTGACACTGTAGGTGTGTCTTCAATAAACAGAGGGGGCACTCAACGATTTACTTTTTTGATTCGCATCAAAATGTTTATTCGGAAGTTGCAAGCAAGAAACCCAGAAATGCTATTGCAAGCAAATATACAATCTCCTACCAGAATAAAGATTTCAATAAATCCAAATGTTTGTAAGGTTATTCTCTCACACATTCGTTTATAGAGACTAAATTTAGACACATCTACATTGGTTGATAAATTTGTAACGCAATCCTAGAGTAAAATAATCGTTTTCGAAAAAAATCTTTGTTCTGTTCTGAAAAAGTTGCAAGCAAGGAAGAGCTGCAACAAGAATAAACATTTACCCGAATAAACCGTTGAGTGCCCTCGTAAACAGTTATGGCCTGGTCACAATAGGAGCAAATAACTTCATTTTGTTACAATCGCTGACATTCTAGCTTTCGAGGATATCTTTCTTCTTTTTATCTCAATGCTGACTTGTTGCACACCCCTTTGAAAAAATAACGCCGCTTGATTATATAGCCCTTTCAAGGGGCTATGTCGACCGAATAATCATTGAATACGTTGTCTTGTAGAACAATTTTCATGAATTTTCATAAATTGTTTAATAACACAGAGTATTACTGAATGCTATATTTTGTAAAGTGAATGAACACTTGGGCAACTGTAATTATTCAAATATACTTGTTGGAATATAAAAATACTAAATAGTACATATCCTGAAGATACACAGTTTGCGTCGGATCTGAGTCTCAGATTTTTTTAACATCATACACAGCTACATATTCATAACCTCTCCAAAGTTCAAACAAGACTTAGGAAAAGACCCGGTAAGATAGTTTGCGTATTATGTTTGGTATTTGAAATCAAATCGTGTAGCTATATCACATCAAGTAATGAATATTTGAGTTCTCACTTTTTTCCCGGATAAACGCTCAGGCGAGATGCTTTTAACACTACTATGCTTCATACAAAAAGGATGATATTTTGAGGTTTTTTAATTTCAATAAATCAAGATATATGATAAAACAACACTATAATAATTGCGTTATTATTTCATTAAATGTGGCTCAGACAGGTACAAACAATGACAATAAATGCGCCATTATGCTTCAATATATTTTGTAACAAATGTCAATGTTGCTTAATTATGACTCAGAGACCAGATCTCATTTTGCACATTCCATTCCAGAAACCCCAGTTATTTTGGAAATAGCTCTCTCTAAATATTGTAAAAAATAAATACTGATTTACATTACAGCAGTGATGTGAAATATAAACAGTCTCAACACACATAAAACTAAGATAAAATGCAAACATGGTTTCCATAAATTGTCGTTTTAACGAGCATTTATGTTTGAATGATCCGTCCCATGACTACAAGTATTATCACGAAAGGCTCCCTATCCCCTTTACTTTAATCGCCGCAAAAGTACAGCAAGCAAGCCGAGAGGGGCAATAGAGTATTTAAGGTAAAGATATGTTAGGTTTGAAAATGCATGAAATCAATCTAGGTTTTCTTAAATATCATCCAATCCCCTTAGTACGTTTAAATCGGTAGCTGTGATTTTTTTGAGTCTTCAAAGGAAATCGCAAGGAGCAATAAGATTATAGATAGCAATATGCCATACAGGAAAGCAGTGAAAAATGCAACTTACGATTTGTTTTATGTAATCGGGGCCAAAATTAACCCTTGACACCGTTCACGCAAACAAAAAAGGCCGGAAAAAAGCTCGAAACCAGAAAGCTCGAAACCCACTTTTGTATAAAACATAACAATTTAGCCCTTCTGTTCACGACTTTTTTGGCAGAATTTTCGATCTTTTATTTTGCGTGAACGCGACCTTAGTTGGGATAAGTACTATCGAGCTCAATCACTCAAGTGACTCAATAACATAAGTAACTGTATGCGAGTGGTATGATAAAAATATCCCAATAAGCATCAACCCATTTATTGGAGGGTTCCTGCATCACCCATACTTGCATATTTGAGTGTTCATATAA